>OMOW01103588.1:0-10844 GCA_900312555.1 Lamprogrammus exutus | reverse complement strand
GTGATGTGTTAGCCGAGTTCTGAGCAGACTGAAAGGATAAAGAGCTGAGTCCAAAGAAAAGACTTTCTGCTCAGAACTCGGCTCACACATCACTTGGACAGAGAGAGCAGAGACCGAGGGCGAGAGCATAACTGTTTGCTTTGGAAATCTGATCTTTACCATTGTCTGTGCACATTGGCCAGTGGACCTAAGTGGCCAGAGTTTAGACAGCATTTCACCATTTAATGTCATTAATACATTAGCGGTCATTGTAACACAGCATGCTGACAATGAATTTTCATTATATAAATTGTTTTGCATTTACCTTTAGCTGGCAGAACAGTAGAGTGAGAAACGAGCTACGGGACACAGAGTCGGGTGACATTGAACAGGTCCTTGACTGGAGTGAACTTGGAACATTGCGTTTTTTTTTTTACTGTAGATGCTTTAGACCACAGATCCTCCAGGACACTCTGGATCACATTGGATGCCTTAAGTGAGGCTCACATATTGTGTTGTCACTGTTGAGTGCTGATGCTGGTCACGCCAATGTTTTTGGCGGTGATAGGCCTCTTTATGTTCCTAGCCACTTGGCACAGTCTTTGCCAGTCACTTGTGTGTCAATGCTTGTGAAAAACAACCACAAGATGCCCCAGACATGCAGAAGAGTGAAATGTCCTTCCTCTTGGGCCACGGTGCAAGGTATAGGACATATAGGATAGACGAACATAAACTGCAATCACTACTGTTACTTCTACACTATGCTACTACAAATACTGTTACTACTACACTATACTACTACAAATACTGTTGCTACTACACTATACTACTACAAATACTGTTGCTTGTACAGACGACGGACTGCTAGACAGCTTGCATACGGGATTGATAATACTGATGAAGGCGCTGAGTACAATATGTGCATCACATAATAAATAGGAATGTAGGAAAATATATTTATATATACTATATATACAGAAACATACACGATGATACAGATATATATGTATTAGTACGGAAGGCGTTTATGCCTCTGACCCGGCAGCAGAGAAGTAAATTAATGCAGTGATGTTTCTCAGATTGGATCTGGTTTTACCTTGAGCACTCCTCCCAAATGTGACATCATAAGCAGTAGATAAAATGTTTCAAACCCATTGTCATCAACTGAGATTCAAATTCAAATGACATTTATTTCCAATAAGAACTTCATCTGCGCAGTAGTACACTCAAAATGAATCACATATTACATTTCAGAGAAAATGACTCTTGCATGCATGCAATATTTTATCATAAAAACAAGATTTCCTAAGTGCAGCTCTGCTACAGGTCAAGGTGAGGTGGGTTGGTGTTGCTGCTTTGAAGCTCACCAATCTGAAAAACCCACTAGTGGCTCACCAATGCCTAGTTTTCCAAAGATAGCAAACATGTCAGGCTAAATCTTGGTGAAATATCTATCAGGAGCCATTCAGATTATTTGTATTTCACTCATGTATCATACAACTTCATTGTTTAAACAAGCAGTCAGAATATATATGTGATCATGTCACACAGAGTGTAAGAAAGCCCCATAAAATGCTTTCTAAGTTTAATGGGGAAATGAAGTGTTAAAGATGCGTTTGCCCCCTAGCAGCCCTGGGTGCTATTATCAGGCTTAGTACCAGAGGAGGAGTTTTCTCTGCTCCGTCTCTTGGCTGGGTTTATGTAGGCGTTTTTGAGTTGGACTGCTGAATGCATTTTTCACCCAAGATGAAGACAAAGCAGCCTCGTGTGGACCATATTAATCGATGCTGCTGTTGCCACCAGCATCACAATACAATGGGGATGGATGATTAGATGTCGATGTCGACTCTTCTCCGCATTTGTTGCTCTGTGCACAACGTGATGTCATATATATATGACCTGTGGGGAGAAATAAATAAACACTTGAAATCGGATCCCAGTGGCATTTGTTTGGATTGTATTCCAAGGTTTGAATCTGGTCAGAAAAGATTGGATTGAATCGTGCTTTTTTTCATTACAAAATGTCTGTCTGGGATAAGTCAAAAATCAGATTTCAGCTGCCTGTCTTTTGAAGGACAGGAGGATGAGGTGGAAGGAGAAGAAGGCACAAGGCAGCATAGAAAGGAGGAAGAATATGAAGAGGAGGAGGAGGTGGGGAGGGAAAGCTTGCATCGGTGTGAGATTGACAGAAGTTGAATGAGAGCCAAGGCTGATACACTGCAACTTTAGTGAAATAATACCTGGTGAGTTGCCTCAGCCCCGTTGCAACATCCTGTTGCTAGGAAACACTGAAATGGACATCATCTTTTTTCCCTGTTTGCTGGGAGTTGTGGAAACAAAAATGGGCACTAAAACATCTGTGGTAATTAAGGTCCCATTTGGACAAACGCCTCGTGTTTCAGAGTGGATCGCTGAGTGTTTCTGCTCATAGCTTTCATTAGCTCAACATACAATTGGATTTGTAAGGAGTTGTTTTTTTGACTTTACCTGATGATGGCGCTACACCTGCTGTAAATTGCAGTAAATGTCGGCATTTTTTGAGCTCAAGGTCTATCAGTAGGAAGGGCTACAGAGACGTGATAGTTTGGACAGAGAGCTCAGTTGAAGGACTCCTATCAGGATGCAATGAGGATTTCTGCAAATTCAACAAAAAAGTGTTTTACTAAACGTGCTATAATTTGGCACAGGCTATATTCTTTCTAGGGTAGGACAAGTGTAATTAGAGGATCATTACTCTTGTGATTTTGTTTATTAATTAATGGTCCCAGTTATGTTTGAGTGGGCTTCAGTGTTTTGTCCTTTATTTGTGTGAAACATGGTGAAACTTTCTGAGTCATTTTAAGATTTTAATAGACTATGATTCAGCAGACATGGCACAAATTTCGACAGTGCACCACAGATGACGGCGTGATGGGGAAAGTCTGCGATTTAGTGATATATGTGGGACACGTTTGAGAGCGAGATAGTACAGTGTGAGGTGAGATGAGAAGGAGTAGAACAGTCATCCCCAGAGAGGGAGCAGCAAAAGGAATGTACGCTCGGGATTGGCTGATCCAGGAGGTTAGCAGCGAGTGTTGGTACGAGTGAAGGAGGAGGATGGTGAGACAGCTGCTCCTTCTCTCCTGCCGCAGGATTCACGGCTCGACGGCTCCACACCACAGAGCAGCGTTCGCCAACACACCTTACATAAACAACACAACCCGCCAGGCCACGACTATGTATCGTGAGCACAATCAGAAATTGCGTAACATAAGCGTTAATGGGATTCGCAAAACAAATGCGCACTGCCATGAATTTTTTTTAAACCTCTTTTGGTCTCACATTCTGTGGTGGCAGCGATACTCGTTGCAGTTCAGGTATCCAGAGAGTTTCGCTTTGCCAAACCTGCTGTCACAAATTCAGTTCTCTATTCGCCTCTGTGCTCTCACAGTAACACTCCTGGTCAGAAAACACACGGAGAAGCAAACGCCGCCTCTGCCTACTCTCTCTCTCTCTCGACCAGCGTCATCACCTGCACCTGCTCTTTACATCTGTGGTTTCTCTCTCTGACCTCTCCTCAGTGCACGTTTCCATTTTCCATTCAAGTCGGGCTTCTTTTACAATCAAAGACCTCTCCTGTCTGTCCTCATCTTTACCTCTGTGCTGGTATGACCTCACGCCAGTCTTCCTTTTATTATCTGCTTCCAACAGAGTCAAGAAAAGAGAGAATATAGAGTGTTTTGCTTCTTTTTGGCTTTAAGGTGAGCTTACATTGCAAATGTTATCTACAAAACACGCTGTGCAAAAGTTTAGTGCCCTGTGTGTTGTGCCTTCACAGTGTACCATGCTTGATTTTGCTCGTACTATCAGGTATGACCCATGTGCGTGACGCTAAAAGCAGCAAAATGTTTACTCAGGATGTATATTATTTCTGTTTGTCTCTGTGGTGTTGAGGGCAGTTTTGACACGACAAACAGTGCGGTCCCTTTGTCAATATGGAGAGGCGCAATTTGAATCAATTGCACCTAAAATGGCAGCAGATTCTTTGTAGATTTGGTCCCACGTCTCTAAAATGAGCCAACAGTGAGTTCTTTTTCCCCCACTTTCGTTTTTAAGATTGTTCCTTTTCCTGCCACGTGGCTTCTGATGTACGTAGTTCTCTGAAAACAACCAACCATGGAGGGACAGGAGCAGGGAGCTACTTTACTCCAGTAAGGTCAAATGATGTAACGACCACGGCACCTCCTTTTCCTCGTCTCCTTTTGGGAAATTTTTTGCTATGAGAGTGAAAGTTGTGTTAAGAGGACGCGTGTCATCTGATGGCACAGTCTGTAATGTGATCACTGAGACCTGGACAGAGAGGAAAACAACGTGGTGGCTGAATGTAATACAATAAAACCAAATGTAATGCATAACCTTTGAAATAAGTCATGTCACTGGGGAAAGTATTGATGCTTTCCAGTATGGCTGTGAGTTCATCTCACTCAGTGCACGGAGTTGTTGCCTGAGCACATACATAAATCCTAGCCAATAAATTGTCTGTGTTGCAGCCCCTGTTTTTATTGTGATTAACTGTAGTTCTTTAACGCTTTAGGTTGTATTTTCAATTCAGTTAAATGCTTTATCCAATGTGGGACAATTTAAGATTTCAAAGTGGTTTTGAAAACGATAGGAAGGGAACACAGTGTAATATCCTTAATTCAAATCCTACACATTAAATAATAAAGAGTGAATAAAGATGCAAAAAACAAGACATTATAGGTTTGACTTGTGTTTTATGTGCCACACTTTTCTTTAATACTTTATCATTATCAATCATTTTGCCGCATAATGTCTCTGTGACCAGCGCTTTTACATTTACTTTTCATTAGTCTGATACCTTCTGGAATAAAAACAAACTTTCTTCAGTTAATTTTTCTCCCGAGGTTTCTAAAACGCACTGAAAGCATCTGTTGGAAGGACCCGGGGGGGGTGACTGAAAGTGGCACATGCCTGTCTGAGCGTCGTCTCAAAGCTACCTGAGCTCCTGGCACAAGTGAAGATGCTTCACGACCGTAACTCTATGTGTGGCTCACATATGCTCTGTTTCCTGTGGCGTGCAGGTGCCGCTCCTCCTCTGTAGCATTATCAGTTGTGTTATCAGTCAGCAGTGCTGATTTGTCTTTGCCGTTGGCTATGGGCCAACAAGGTGGCTAATGCCAGAACGGCCGATGTCCTCTGTGAAGTTGCCTCAGCACTGCCACATAATCACGCCCTTGTCATCATTGTCCGATAGTATTTCTGTCACAGATATGGACACATTTGCTTAGTGCAGCATTTTTAAATCCAGTGCCCTCTCCAAAGCAAAATATACGCATATTTCTCAATGAACATTAAGTGAGTATGCTGCAGTATTAGAAAAGCTCATTAAGATACACTCGTGGAAATACACACCAGCACGGAGCATTTACTGATCACCTGCTGCAGGTCTGCTTCATTGGCTAAAATCACGTTGTCCTAGACTAGTCTATGTCTGCCCATGGTGTTGACTACTGGATTTAGTCATCAGATTGTTGATGAGTGTTTTTGTACATGTAGTGTGTGATTGCGTTTGTGTGTGCCAAATGACTGTGGATAGAAATGGGGGAATGCAGCAGAGGCTGGAGCCGTCCCTAGTCAGCAGCAGCTGGGCTGCACTAAATACACGTTGGCTCAGGCGAGTTTCCAACGTTACAGCCGTGCAACCAAACATACTGAAAGTTTTTTTTACATTCATTTCTTCAGGTTCTGGCCCGTTTCTTGGAATCTGCGATGTGTTGTTTTTTATTGTCCTTGCCTTTTATTCCCATCTTCATGTAGTTTTTTTTAATCCTTAAAAGCACTTAAATGAGATCCTGTCTAGTTTTCTGTCAATAAACCTGTGTATAGGTCAGGAATTACACTGAGAAACTGTGATGTACTGTGTTTCATTGGCCTCATCTGATGTCATGGCCTCTGCTGCATTTGCATTTAGCTTGTGTGGTTGTGTGACAGTATTGTGTAATCTTAGTGCCCAGACTGGATTCAAATGAAGATTGTTCTGTTGTTATTGCGACAGATCACGAGTGAGATGCCTTTATGCTCGGTCTCGATGTGACTTTTCTGCTCTCTTATCCTCTTTCTAGCCTCTATCATTCTTTCATTTTCACCTTTCCTCTCAGTCGTTCTCTGGCCTTTGTTAAACGATTCAGGGGTCAGTTTGGAGATGGTTTTATAGTATTCAGATGAAAAAGTAATGGGCTTGTCTTGTAGATTTGAGAGTGTGCCTGTTTCAGCCAAAAAAAAAGAGGTTTATGCTGAGTTTCTGGCCAAAATAATTGTTGATTAATTATCTCTTGCGTGTCTGTCGATTTCAGTGTGGTCTTTGTCCTCCCTTCTACATCTGTCTGTTTCTCCCTCGTCTTCCTCCCCTGCGTGGCTGCAGCCTGTGAACCCCTGCTGTCCACTCTACTAACCGCGCCTGCATTATGTATCGGGGAGCTGCGGCTCAAACACTTGATGAGCTTTGAGGTTTTCTCTTATCGCCCTGGAAACACCAAATTGCACAGTGGTACAACAAGAGTGGAACTGTCGTGTCTCTGTGTTTAGTTAAACCCCGAAGTAATGCGCTTATACACTGAGGTAATATGAGGTTTTTTATCATGCAGCACAGTACATGAAGGCAGCAATAATACTTCCTCTCTGCCTCGGTAATGAAATGATAAACATGAGTCAGTGGAGCAGCTGTTTGTGCGGTTTGTGCCAAATGTATCAACATTTACAAATGACTTCCACGCAAGTAACATCATGCACATATTTTCTTCTGTAATGGCAGCAAGATGGAAAGTATTATTCAAAAAACGTAAGCCAAGTAGATTTATAAATAATGCATCCTGTGCTCTCTACACTGGTTGTGGGCCCCCCCCCCATGGGTTTGGAAAAAGGAATCATTTAACATCAGACTGACTACACAATAAGTTCATTTATTTAGACTTATATCAATGTATATAGTCAATTTAGGCTTTTTACATTTGTAACCATCTCTTATTACTTCACCTTTAATATGTGCATGTAAAATTCAATGAAATTCAGAAGAAACGGTGGAAAGCTGTTACATTAAAACCTCCGTGATGGTCTGTGAACATTCATTTTGATTGAGAGTAGGAATGGTGCCGCAGCGCACGGGAGCATAGATGAAAAATGATTCTTAAAGATTCTCTGTGAAATCAGTCAGCGCTCCAATGATATTATACAATGTGCAGAAATAATTTATCTTCCATTTATTCACATTCACATAATTTCGTCATCTTAATATTAATCTTGATCCGAGAATAAATCTACTGTAGCCTGTTTGGTCTTTGTCTGGAGTCGACCCAAAAGAAGAAGGAAGAATCCAAATGAAATGAGATGAATTGTCCATTTATACTCCGTCTGCTTCCCACTCAAGAGAATACAATGAATTTTCACGCTTAAGTAATCTACTATTACCTAGATATTTGTCAATAAAATCTGTTTTAAATGAATGCAACAGAAATGTGAAATCCTTTGTGAAGGCCCCATAAATGGAAATGAGCCATCATTCATTTTATATCTCACACCTGTGCTTATGCTGATATGAAATTAAAACCGTGACCACGAGAAACGTCTTTTGCAAGTGTTGATGTTGATGTTATGGGAAGGAGGGACAGATGAAGACGACACACACACTGCTCTAAGTTGTGGAGATCCTGCTGGTATAGATATGAGAATTGATGAGAATAGAATAAAGCAGGAAGAATTTAAAAAAAAAAAGTTGGAAAAGCGTCTTCATCAGCTCATCAAAGCTGTACACACCTGTCAAAGTAAACGGACCAAAACTGTATGTGTGACATGTTATTGACATTGTGAGTGAGTTTACATGTAATTTACTAAAAGAAAAGGTCTTTTACTTCACATAAGTTTTAAAAAGTAGCAATTTGCTTGAGGTCTTATCAACAAAATCATGAAATGAGAAGCAAAGCAGTGAGATTTAACACAACTGCTGCCAACAAAGTGTGATTCATTCAACTTGATTTTCTAATTTGGAATAAGACGGATTAAATAACCAAACCTAACACCAGCGTGTCACAATATGCATGTCCGATATGTGCCTGTTCTAATATTCTGTATGTAATGTAAATGGGATGGATGATATGATGCAGCTCAACACCACCACTGCTATCTCATGAAGTGTCAGCAAAGCTCAGATTCAGATGGAAAGATGAATTAGATTGCTTATATCTTATCTTATCAAATTAATCTATCTGCTGATCTAATTTATCTAATCTATTCATCATTGGTTTATTGCTGAGAAACACTCCAGAATTTGTTTATACTATTGATACTGGTGTATGAGTTTTAAACAAATTGACAAAATATTGAAGTACTTTGATCTCAAGAAATTATTTGTAAAATTCCTGGATATGGATCTACTTTTAAAAACTGCTTGGATCTTTTTGCTTGACATTAACAGTTTAATGTTGTTTTTATCAAACCTTTACTGACACACTGTTAATTTCGTCAAAGACAAATAGAAAATGGAAGACAACATTTTTAAAAAGGATCATATTGTGTACTTTATAACTGTCTCTACATAAGATAACCGTTCGAAAGTCCATATATCAGTCCCCCCAGTTTTTTGCGATTGCAGAATTCAATGCAAAATAAACAAAAACATGATGCTGCATAGTTTCCAATTTTACCGCACAAATTTCAAAAAATTGCAAAGATTATCAAAATCGGCCATTTCCATCTCTGTTTCCATTTCCGTTGCCTGCCACAGCCTGATGTGTGCGGGCACGCATAATTACATTGTCGACTGTCATAACATTAGTGATTGGCGGCTGTGAAAATGGCTGCGAATAAATCCCATTTATTGTCGTACACAAGCGCTAGAGACAGACAAAGCCGAGCGACAGGTGGATGTCTGGAATGAGGTAAGACGCAGGCAGAGAACTTTGACTGAACAAGTGGCTGAGATGACAGCAGCAGTCGAAGAATGAAATAAAGTGAGCAACAGGTTGTAAAATGTATCATGATCTGTGCTTAAATATCTGGCTTTTGTAAACATTGTCTTACCAGTAGAACAAGTTAAATTTGTTCGTCTAAACTAGTTAAATAATGATTAGAATGTTGATGCTGTGTCAGAAATTGTAATGCCCAGTGATGCAAGAAAATAGAGGTTGTTCTTTGCTTATTGTTTGTGTTTGTTTGTCATGTAGATCTATTTAATCTTTGTGAATATAAATAAATAGTGTAAAAGTTGTTTTTGCCGCAAAATTCTGGAAAAATCGCTGTATTTGCTGCATATTTTGGGAAATTGCTGCCGCAAAATCAGTGATTTTGATCACTAAAATCGAAATCCTGTGGGGACTGATATATCTCATGACATGAACAGGTTGAAAATAACAGCCACTAAAATACGCCATTTGCTTGACCGCAGTGAAAATCAAGATTACTTGTGGAAGCAGTGCCTCCAGTCCACACTCTCAACTCAATAACCCAGTACCACATCACCCACTGCAATATTCCCTGTGAGGACCCCTAATAGCTGCCAAATCTGTTGAGTTCCATTTGAGTTCAATTGACAAACAGTGTGCGTGCGGGAAGCTGCAGAGTGAATAACGTGATGCGGAAACATTCTTGATGAGCTGCCCACGCTTCTCCGCGTGCATTTAGTCCAATAGGAGCCACAGAGAAAAACCATTAGCCCACAGGAAGACTTATGGACATCACACCAATAGATCTATAAACAATGGGCTTATGAGGAGGGCTGCAGGTCAGAGCGTCCATATCCCTATGGGACATGAAGAGAGAGAGCGAGCGAGCGCATCGATCGGTTCGCTCGCTGCTGTTGATCACCTCATAAATATCCCACTGGATGACATTTTGGAGACCTCATGCCATTTGGTGTTGATCTTCCTGGTTGAATGGAGATTAACTGCAGATTATGGTGATGCAGAGGTGATGCGGCGCGATTATTGTTTTAATGAATTTGCGAGTACATGAGTATACCATAGTAATCTCGGGGCTGGACTTTAATAGGGTGTGGATTTGTGGCAAGTCAGTCAAGTCGTAACGCGCTTCCCTAATGTTTCCTCCCAGGAAGAGATGATAAATCTCTCATTCTGAGGCCAGGCTTTTAATGTAGCTTGTGCTTCGTTAGCCGTCAGCAGTACTCAGTAGATGGGGAGTTTCTCTATTCTCTTTCATCTCTAGTTCCTGTTGAGATGAAGGGGAGCACTCAGATGATGTAAAACGGCATGGATTTTTCTTCCTCAGAACTTATGCTGGTTCACGTGTGCCTTACACAAGAGCCTTCAGAATGGCTGGACTGAGGACTGCAGGCAGCCCTTTGGTCTCTGTTTGCTTTATGAAAATTGAGCATTTTGAATGAGGAAAAGCTGAAAGAATCACACGAATTTACAACATTTCAGAGAAGACCAAAAGCCTTTTTGATCTCTTCTGCACTTTAAACAAATAAGTCAAAAAACAAAACAAAGCTATGATGTGAAATATTTCACAAGTGTGAAGAACAAAACATTAATGCTTTAAATAAAAAATATCTGGCTTTGTTTTTGGTCTATGTTATTTTCTTCTTCATAGTGTCATTTCATACTGGAGCAGACAAATTGTGAGATTTTGGCCCCAAATTTCTGACTCAGCCAAAATTTTGTGTCCTTGGCTATAAGAATGAAATATGTTTAGGGGACATGTCACACTGTGATCTTGGACTCCCACTGTGAATTCACAACCAAAGATTTCACCACAACTTTTAAGCCAAAATCGCACATCGTCTCTAGGAGGCGTAAGTCATTTTTTCGAGTAAAATGCCAAATATTCACTCGGTCTAGCTTCTCAAATGTGAGATT
>OMOW01103585.1:0-11971 GCA_900312555.1 Lamprogrammus exutus | reverse complement strand
CTGCTGCAAGCAGTGATGCAGGCACGACATCTAGTGGCCAGAAAGGGGAACTTATAATACCATGCTGAGCTGCTCTCATGGCTTTGTATTGGTACTGCCGATTTATTCCAATACATTTTTTCAATATCACACCGTTTTATTGTTTTAATGCAATGATTATTAATATAATGAGTCTTTCAATCAGAAATTGGTTTTGCATTGTAGACACACACACACACACACACACACACACACACACACACACACACACACACACACACACACACACAAACATGTACACAGACATGAAAGCTACATACATCCTATTCAACCAGTGTTTGTACCTTGATTAAAGCTAATTTATACAGAAATAAATCACACAGTTAATCGTTCTTGGAGAGAAAAACTGATCAGGTTTTTACAGTGAAAATTATGTCAACTTGATCCAATTTTTGAATGATTAAAAAGGATTTACAGCACAGGTACTCTCAAAGCCAGCATCCTTATAGTTATTGTGTGGTTACTACACAGTGCTCAGGACTTCTAATGGTCTGTCTCAAAAATAAAATGTATGGCCACACAGTGTTCAGATCAGGAACGTAAAACAAGATTTGGGGGTAGTCATTAATAATTACTTTACATTCGAGTCCTTGTCACATGCTCATACAGCTTGTTGGCCTGTGCCCAGTCTGCCCATTCGGTTTCCACCTCTGTACAGGTGTCTGATGAATCACATTTGACCAGTGGGTTTTTTCAGTAGATGTCCCTCCATATTGATACAATTCGAGTAATATATAATAATCTTACAGTAGTTTTTTGTGTGTGTTTTTTTAAAACAAATATATATGGCAAGCACTCCTCCAGGCTGTTTTGGACATATTCTTGTTGGTTGGACAATACAAAGAGCAGTTAATGTTCTTAATTCCGCCCTGTATAAATTATGCAGTGTATAAATTTAGAATAGGAGAAATGGGGGGTTAAAATGTGAATCAGAAAAAAACGAATGCAAATTTAAAAAGACACCCATACCAAGCTAAAGCTTTTCAATGACAAAACTCTATACTCTGCATTTCTATCTTTAGGGTTTTGTTTTTCTTTTCCAATTCAACTGTGTTGATGATAGAAATAAGATAAACACTCCACACGAAAGCTATACAATGGTACCATAGACATGCATCAATTATTCAGGATCTTTAAATTAAAAAAACAGTTAAAAATGGGCATGCATACACGGGAAGAAATGCAACAATCTCTAAGAGGTTAAAAACCCAAAACTCTGTAGAGTGAATTGTCCCATCAATAATCTCCTGGTGAGTATTTCATCCGGTAGACATCATTGCATCATACCAGTATGTTGGACATAAGAAAGCAGAACGTTCAGGATGGAAATCATGTCAAAATGTTTGATGGAAAAGAGAGTTTATGTCAAAAAGGGATTTCAAAAAGCTGTTTGATTTTACTCCATGTTAAACAACTCTATGCACTCACGTAATTCTGTACAAAGTCATATCTAACAATTGCAGTGAAAAATGTCCTGAGGCACAGTATTCGGGGTCCATATTAAAGAAAACAACTATGTAACTTTTGGTATTTTGGTTATGGTAAGTCCTGCTGACGTCTACATGCTCTGCACAGTTTTGTACATATCACAAAAAACATTACATATACAGTATTCGCACATGAATTCATATCAAACTGTAACATGGAAAGCTTAGTCATTTTCTACCACACTCTTGCCAATACATAAAACACATTTTAGCAGCTTGAATCAGTAAAATCCTTTCATAGTGTCAAGTGCTTGATGAGTTCATTAAGCTTGTGTCAACAGTAGACAGAGTGGTGTACTCCTTCCTCTTCCTCATCAGTAAGACCTCCTGATCTCATAGGATGACCAGGAACTGACCCCATCCTCTTTAGCCCAGGAGGAGTGAGCCTCACTATTGAGTGAGAGGCTGCTGTGACCCTCAGGGGCCTCCTCTGTCACCATCTTGGACACCAGGTCATTGACGGAGCTGGTCATATATGGAGTGCAGGGGAAGGAGGAGTGGGGCAGATAGGAGCTGCTGGTGGTTAAGGGATGGTAGTGGGCATCCTCCAAAGAATGCAAAGTGTAGGGCTGGCTAGTGGAGACGGGGCCCACGGAGGACCCTCGACTAGGGGATCGGTATTGGGAGGGACTTCCTGCAGGTTCTGGGCTGGGCATGGGGAGTGGGACACTAACAGGGGCCATGCTGTCTGCACAGAGGGCCTCTACCTGTGGTACTGACTCTGGAACTGACTGCTCCCACGAGTCCCTCTGAATAAAAGAGAAGAAAGAAATGTGAGGATAAATGAATTGGAATTAAAAATCAAGCCTTAGATACTCAAGGGTGTCAGTTGTAATTAGTTTGTGAAATGTATATCACAACATAAGTTGTTTAGTAGAAAATTTCACACTGTTGCTTTGGTGAGATGAAATGTTCATGGTGCCAGAGCATCAGTTTGAGAAGTTTGTCACATTTTCTAATGAGTGGCTGAACAAAGAAAGGGTCTTTGCACCTTATCAGCTCAAACAGACAGAGGTTAGTGACATGCTTCTCACTCTCAGCGTTTGTTTTATTGAGGTTACTGTTGATGTAGAAATGTGTCTCTCTGTCTCTTGAACAATTGCTCTCTGTAGGAATATTACACATCAGTGCAAAATGAGTCGAGAAAGAAGCTTGTGACCCTGTGACTTAGATTCATTTTCTGTACAAGCTACAATAGTGTTGCTATATTTCCGAAATCAAGCGAGTCTGTTGGGTGAAAAACTGTTGGGTGTAATTTCATTACATCCTAAAAGGAATCATTTCATTTATGAGTGCATTTACTTTTGATTCCTGGGTAAATTTGACTGCAAATATATATTTATTTCTATCTCCACCAAGGAGGTTGTGTTTGTCTGTCTTTGTCAGATTTTGATGAAATTTTAGGTAGGACTTGGGTCAGGGAAGAATTGTTTAGATTTTGAGGCAGATCCAGGTCTGATGCTGACTCTGCAGGTTTTGACACATCATTTATGGAGATACAGTCGGTCCATTTGAGATGATGTCTGCAATGCCACTGTACAATGAATTTATACGATAAACCTTTTTATACATCTGATTCCAAGGTAATGAGAGTAAAAGTCTCAAACAATCTGAGGACCATTCTGCCTTGCTGGAGATATGAGCTCTCTGAGTGAACTGTAGTTACTCAGGTATGTTTCAAAAGAAGGATGCTTAATTGTAAGGGAGTGTTGTTACTTCAGTATTTCAAGAGTCAAGAGTTACAGGAGTGGATAAGATAGATAGAACGATGCTGACAAGCATTTTCTCATTTATTGTACAGACAGAACTCAGATCAGAATAGGACTATTGATGCAAAAAAGACAATCTCTCAACTATTCCTGTTGTACAGATTTGTAGAGGTTTTGTCACCTTACAAATCATGTAAATAAATGTCACTAAACTTTCGCCTTCATCTGTTGGTTTGTTTGTTTGTTAGCAGGATAACTCAACAAGTTTTTAATGAAACTTTGATGAATCTGGGGCATGGACCAAGGGGGAACCTATTAAATTTGCGGTGCCAATCCAGATTCAGGGAAGAATCCAGGATTTATTTTAAACAATTCCTTAATATTGCATAAAAAGACATAGGAAAATAAAACAAAAATCAAGCTTATTTATCCCATGATAGACTTAAAAATGGGTGGAATTTGGTCAGATTCAGATATTGATGTAGATCTGGCGGACTGAAATATCTGCTTCAACAGGCAGGGGCAGACTTTATTATAAGGCAAGTAGGCATTTGCCTGCTCTCTAGCTAAGAAGGCTAATGGCTATAAACATAAATTTTTAGATATATAATAATCATTTTTAGATATGACAGATATAAAATTAGCTGTTTATTCTATATTATCCCATGTATTCTATACTTTGACTGCATGAAAATGGCCCAAGCATGACCTGAAACCTAAAAACTGCAGGACAGTGCTTTAATCTTAAAGCCCACTATGTCAACAATCATGGCAGTGACATATATAGTATTTTACAATAGATTTATAGATAACAGATTTATAATAGCAACATATCATTCAGAAGTTTAAAAAAAAAGCAGGCGTGTATTATTAATTGTGAGCTCAAATTGACGTGGCTTCCTGATCCTTGATTGTCCTGTGTTTTCCAAATGGTCCTACTGTAAAACACCAGCATGTTAAGTTATTGTCTAGCATCCTGCATTTTGTAATTTTGGTGACGAGAAGGCCCATTTAACATTTAGATTACATATTTTACCTTAAAAACCAGCGATATCACCAGTTAGTAAATAGCTGAGAAAAATGACCATAGTCCATTCAATAACCTGTTAAATTTCATCATTGAGTGATGGAGCCATGATTAGAGGACTGTTGGGCCTTGGCGGAGGTATGCACTCTACTGAGCACTCGTCTAATTTTTAATATAATTTAGTGTTCTGGTTTAAGAGGTAAACTGCATTCAGGAGTGGATTGAAGGGTGCATTTATTCTCCTCTGGATCCCTGTCTATGGTAATTATCAACCATACCCTCTTCACTCTTCTCTGGTAACCACCACACACGCACGCACGCACGCACGCACGACTCCTGCACTTTACCAGAAATAAATGTGAGGATTCGCCGCTGAAGGGAGGCAGCAGCGAAGAGAGGGCTGACGAGGGCAGAAAGGAACCTCCAGAGCTGGAGAAGGCTGCAGCGCTGCGGTAATCTCCAAAGGTCTCAGGGTAGTAGTTGTCAATGAGAGAGGAGTAGCTGGTCATGGCAGGGGGCTCAGAGCCCAGAGCTTTACTCCCCAGTGTGGACGGATAGACATCAGGGGAGAATTGCTTGGTTGACGGGCAGAAGTCTGTCTCAGAGATGAAGGGACGCCTCATGCTGTAGTAACCAGGCAACATGTGAGAGCCTGCAGAGAGATCATCAGGGTACAGAGGTCACCACACTAGCACCCTGCTGCTTTCATTTAACACTGCTAACAGGTTTGAACAGTATAAAGTATCAAATGTAAAAGTACTGATAGATAGTTTGCCTTTGGTTACGAGTGAATCTTGTATCTTTACTTTTGGGATTGTTCACACTTTCAGATAAGTTGAAGAAGGAAAGGAGGGAAAGAAAGAAAAAGGGAAGCTAAGGGTTGATTGGCTCCTCAAATCAGAACTGTGTTAGGACAATCAGCTTTTAAGTACGCTGCCCCCCCAGCTTAGAACCTTTTTCATGAGCTGAAATTGTCCAAAGTAATCACGGTTGGGGAATTCAAACCAGTGTTGAAGGATCTGGGATGGAATAACATTAGTGAATGTCTTTGCCTCTAAACTTTGGACTTCATTATCATTTATTTTTTAAAATTCTTTTCACATTGTAACTTTAAATTGAACAAATTTACTGTACCTGACCTATACTGTTATCATCATATTGTCATGTTTTTGATTGCCTAAACTGTTTTATGCTTGAGGTTTACCTGGTTAAATAATGGTAAAATAAAACAAAAATATAAATAGTAAAAAAGAAGGAAACAAAGAAGGAAAGACAGTGAAAGGATGGAGGAAAGAAGGAAATGATTTCATCTCAAGATTAATATAAAACATGAATCTGGAAATACAGTGGAGGAAAAATGTACTGGAGGAGCAGTCAATGGAAAACCAAAAACACTGGAGTAACATACAGGTACCTCAGAAGTGTACTCAAGTAGAATAAATGAGTAAAATACTTTCCACCCCAACTTTTCATATGAAATAAATGAATTAGTATGATCTAATACAAATATTTTTGAAAGTTCCTGCAGATTGTTATTTCAGTCATTATGTCATTATTGACCATTTAATGTTTCTTTTGTGATAAATATCAAGTACTTTCTGGAGGATTTAATGTTTGCAAGGGTGGAAAAGTTTCACAAATATAATGTAGACTAGCATAGGATTCTATCATACAGAAAGGACCTAAGCCTAGTCCTTTGCTTGAGACTGAGGGTGAATCCCAATTCACCCTTTCTTTGCTCTTTGTCTCAAAGGGAAAGACTTTTACCCACTTCTATTGACTATTTACAAACTTTAATATAATATTTACTCACTTCTCTCATCGTGTGTCAAATAACTCATAATGGTTGTGGGGCCATTGTGAACTGAGGAAGGTTTACATCAGGTTTCCCATTGCTGCTGGCCAAGCCAACTATAAAGTGGAAATCTGTAAATATCCTCTTAGAGATTCACATCAGTGATTGTGTTTTGAATTCCGTTACAGGTTTTATGAGCACCCTCAGATCAATGACATGTCTGTGACAAAACAAATCTTATTTTAGACTAAGGTTACATTAATCCTGGAGTACATAGTCTATCAGTATGTTTACATGTTTAAAGGTAATAAATTGATTTTTTATCAAACATCATGTAAACTCCATAATTAGATTGAAATTGCATAAATCAATGTAATTTAGTAACATACCTAGATTATGCGACTGCAAATCAATTCATTCAGGCATGTAAAAGTTAAAATTTGAGGAAGCCACTTCCACATGCATTTCCTCTCCTGGATATACTCCGATTACACTTGTTTATTATACAGCTCTCTGTAAAGCTCAATTCTGACTGGTCAGTCGATACTTTCTACAGTCAATTACTTTCTTATATAGAAAGTAATGGCAGCAGAACTCCTATGTAAGAAGGAGTTTTACTATGTAAAACTAAATAAATCTGGGACCAGTACAATTGAGACTCTTTTCACAGTGTTGGGCACCCCTAAGCAACTTTCCTCTGAATATAATCCTTTGTTTTTACCAATTTACACCCGTTTTTCCACATTTATGTCAGACAGTGGACATTTCACTGACTGCAGTGGGAAGAGGGGCATAATTTTGTGGACCGTCACTGAGCCTGTACGAGGTCCCACTCTGTGGTTGTGTGAAGCACCATGGCTGCAAAAACACGCCATAACTGTATGAGGAATGGCTCAATTCACACAAAAATAGCCAAGGATGCTCAAAACACCAAAACAGAACTTTTTGTGTGCAAAAATCTTTTGTTCATTGAGTAAGTCTAATGTGGTTAGCGCAGAATTACGGCAATGGGACTATTTCCCTCAGTTGAGGATTGAAGTGATAAATTCATTTAAAATTATTCTGTGTGAAAGTACTTATCTCTTTGCTAAGTAGCCGTATAATAAGCGGGATGATGTTTTGTCAGCAGGTGATTATTGTGGATGATCAGGACACTGAGGCAAAACCCTTAAATTATCCCTTACACATTCAACTGAACAATGGAATATTATTAATGCTGTCCATGTATACATCTTACTTTTTTGCCTTAATCATGGCACAGCCATATAATCAGAATACTGTGTGCAAATAGATGAAACCTACTTAAATTACCTATATTAAATTAAAATCAGATTAACTGAGGATAGAAGTGTAGTACACAGTAAAAACATATCTTAATCTCCACCATCACAGCTGTAAATTATACTGATATTGTATCAAAAGTACATTAAAATGCCAAACAGGTCTATCTGCCAAACTCCAAAATGATCCCATAAATTCAGTCTACTGTGTTAAACTAGAGTACTAGAGTTTGAGTACAGAGTTTGCTGTTTGCTTTGACAAATTTGTCAAAATTCCAGTATCTTGTGTAGTACAGACAGGCACAAGTGCGTTGTGAAGGATTCTTACCTGGCATTTGGACAAATGAAGGTGGTGTAGTTGATCCTCCCTGTGACAGAAATAATAATAGCCATTAGTTGTTTTTAGAGAGCATTCAAACAATTTCTTGTGCTGATGGTAAAGGTACCTGCTGTATTTGTTGACCTAGCTGCAGAGCACAAAAGCCTGCCATTAAAGCCCCTTTTGTATGGGGACTTGTTTCATTCACTGAGGCTCCTACATGTTTATCCATTATCAGACATATCTGACACATTGAATTTACCATAATAACGCCAGTTTGATCAAACACATGAACAGGCAAACATCAGCAACAACTTAAAGCAATACTTCTATGATTTGACAAAATTTCGATTTGGATTGATTGCTTTGTACTTTGGGGCATTCTCGAGATATACCCTATGTTCACGTACAGGGGGCCTCATTTGTAACCGTTGCAAACTTGCGTACGCCACTCTCTAGGCAAACTTTGGGATTTAGAAAAACAAACTTTATGTGAGAATGTGCACAATGGAATGGAAACTCTTACCCATGTATACCCACATTTTGGAGACAGGAGGATCTGGCGACACCAATGGACAGGCAGTGAATGAAACTAGATTTCACAGTGATTCTTCTCACAGTTATTCCACAACATTTCCAAACATCCACACCGACAGTGTAAATGTACGTATGTTTATGTCAGAATGTCTGTAGTTTAACAAACACTTGCCCAAACACCTCTCCATAGTCAATCCATTTATGGTTCAAATGTGTAATTCCTGTGGCTCAAATAATTTCAATTCAAAGGAGCGAATTTGAGTGAAATGGACTGTACTTGTATATACAAGTACCAAAGCGCTTAACAGAGACCTCACATTCACCCATACATACACAATCATACACTGATGGCAGGGGCATGCCATGCAAGGCGCCAACCTGCACATCAGGAGAGGTTCAGTGTCCTGCTCAACAACACTTCGATCTTCCGATCTTCCGATCTTCAACCTTCCGATCCCCAGACGACTGTGATACCATCCTGAGCCATGCCGCCCCATATAGGTGTATATGCGCTAATACCACTTGTGCGTAAATGTACTGCAATCACAGGTACATTTTCTGCTCATCAGAGAAATCATAACATTTAAATCTCTGATTTACTGTTGTTACTGATAATTTATAGATTGTCTCAGGTAAATCCTGTAGTGACAGCTGCTCCCCCATGCGCTCCTCACTCTGCTTTCAAACCCTCAGAGTGCAGATGAGAGGCGCACACCCACGGTGTGAGTGCACAGAGCTGCTGAAATGCTGCTGTGTTATGAGAGAAAACACAAACTCTCCTGAACCTAAAGAGATTGGCACCATCATCCAGATCCATCACATGCCACACAAATCCAGTAAAAAGTTTTGGTGCGTCTTTTATAGAGGTAATGGAACAATAGACTATATTATTTGATAATACACAGTAACAGCGGCAGCAACATTCTCCCACTCAGGTAATTTCTAATTTCACTCCGCTTTTAAAAATATATGTATATTATTCCGCCGCCCAGCTGCTATGACCCCAAACAATACATTTTTCCTCATCTCCACCTCCTACAAGTACGTGAATTTCGGTCACCATAAAGTTTTTATTTTGGTCTTGAGTCGTCATTCAGAATTACGGCGCAAGACTGGCTCATTTCAATATGCATTAATTCATTTGCATTAACCGTTTATTGTAAATTGTGGGAGTGCAGTGGGTGGGAAATTAAGTTTTTTGGCGTGCAAACCTTTTCACGTCGGTTGCGATTTATAAAGGGAAATTGCGTCAAGGTGTGTGTAAGCGCGGTTTTATAAATCAGATTTTTTCTTGGTGTAGGCCATTTCTCTGTTTTCAGCATACTCAATGTTTTAGTCCGGGTTCTACGCAATGTTTTATCAATGAGGCCCACAGCGTCTGTACCCTTATGGATCCACAGAACACGATGCATGGAACACGTTGAAAAGCCTTTGAAGTGATAAGTACAGATACACATATGTTCACCATTGCCTCAGAAAATGTTTTCCTATGGCATTTTACTCTTGATTTTATAAGGTGTTACTGTCATTGTAGCATAACACAGTTCTATTTGGGAATCCACAAGATACATTTAGCTTTTATTGTGTTGGGTATAACTTCTATCTTCATGAGAAGATGGATTCATAAGGGTTCATTCAAATGAATGAGTGATATTATCCAGAGTCTTTCATTTAGCAGTGATGCTTCAAAGTAGACTGATATATACATGTTCTTGCTTGATATGCATTGAAACATCGATCATTTTGAGAAAGTAAACGACCACTTTACAGCCAACATGACCATTTTTCTCCCCAGACACACAGAGGTAAGAACAACCTCAAAATGTAACCTGCTGCTGTCATTATATCAAGCTACCAGCAGAACAATTATAAAAGAATTGGTAGTGTTTGCTTCAACATAGAGCTCTTAATCAACATTCTCAATTATAAGTGAACAACTCATATTGCAGTCAACCCACAAAAGAACACTTATCATCATCTCTGCCTGGACATCACACGTTTTGTGTGCAAGTTTGAAGACTCGGTTACAAAGAAGTCCATAGTACATAGTATGCATAGTTCACAGAGTTTGAAACTTAAATATCACTCACTTAAATCGAGTATACTTCATTAGAAGTAGAGCTTAGGGTAAAAAGACATTTTGCAAGGCTCAACATGTAGTGATGGGTTTTTCAGTGTCCTTGTATAGGGGAGAGAACTTTAGGAGAATGTGTGTCTTTTCTACTTGGAATACTTGCCCCTGATTGTAATTGGTCCAAAATCACATGCCTGGTTGAGCGCTGCCCACTGTCCATGTGATATTTGCACCAATTACAGCCAGATGGAGGAGTCACATGTAATAATAATAATAATAATAATAATGATAACTTTAATTTGTATAGCGCCTTTCAAGGAACCCAAGGTCGATGTAAAAAAGACAAAAGAGGTAAAGGTACACTGTGACCTTAAGACATGTATTTGAATATCCGTGATTTAGGCTTTTACAATTTGAGTTGGACCAAAGATGGCTTTGGTCACAAGGAAACACCCTGTCCCATTTTAACAACAAATTGGACATTCATGCTTCATGATTTAAAGTCTCACTAGAATACATTGATTGCCATGGACCATGCATACAAGCCAAAGTTTTTCCTGTTCTAATCCAGTGGATTGTTTTTTTTAAAGCTTCTGTTGTAAAATTCTTCCTCTGCATGTGACCCGTACAAAGCACTTTCGCAACTTGGTTATGGGTTGGCTTGGGATTTTAACTTTTGACCTTCTGGCAGTGAGACAACAGTGCCAACCACTGCAGCATAAGAAACAATGGTTTATTATACAAACGTATTGATCTGGATGTGGACCAAATTGCATTTACTGAGAGTCTAAAATGGGATAAATATGGATGATTTTTAGGGGTCCAAGCACGAAGTGCTGGAACCCCATTGTTTGTGCTCTGATTTTTATTATTATTATTAGGGGCCCAAGCACAAAGTGCTGGAACTCTATTGTTTTTGCTTGGATTTTTATTATTTCTATTATTATTCTTTTTCTTCCGCCAGAAATGCCCTAAAACGGATTCTGGGGCCCAAACGGTGCAACATGCAAATATGAAATTCAGAGGGTGGATAAAGAAGGATGAAATCTAGGCATACATAAAAAATGACAGTTGACAACCATGAGGGGGCACATAGGGCGCTATAATAAATCTAAACATGTAATGGTTAATACCTCGCTAACCATAAGGCGCATATTCCAAAAAAATTTATATCAACGCGTTCGGTCAACAGAGCTGCATGTATTTGCCTATTATCCCGCCTATGTTTTTTTTCCACAAATTTGCAATTTTTGGAGAAAGCCATTTTCAAACTAGTCACACTAGATTTTTCACTGAGAGACATGTAATTGGTGTCAAACAATTCTTTGGAATGTCTTTGTAAAAACGTATTTTAAAATGTTTGAATTTCGACTTTATATGCTTGCTACGTAGATCTGAATTTTTGTTGTAACGTGTACTTTATGTAAAAGTCATATATCTCAGTGAGAGATTCCTCAAATGACAACCATGATATTTTTAATGTTTCCCCAATTCCTGTTCCAAATGTTGTGTATATCTACCCACAGGGGGCGCTCTGATGCAATATTGGCTCTGCAGCCAAAACTATCACGCATCATGAACTGAAATTTGCAGGGTGGGTGTGTGAAGTGAAAATATGGTCACATACAAAAAATTTGCCTTTGCAACCACAGGGGGAGGGGGGTGCGCCATAATAAATGTAAACACGTTATGGTTCAAACTTTC
>OMOW01103569.1:0-10514 GCA_900312555.1 Lamprogrammus exutus | reverse complement strand
CCCTACCTTTGACATGTCTGCTCCGTCACATTGATCCTTCTTCTTTTCTTTTCGTATAGGTTTACAGATTGTGATCAACAGCGTAATGCTGTTGCAGCGGATGATTCAAATAAAGAAGAAGGATCAATCTGACGGAGCAGACATGTGAAAGGTAGGGAGATAGACATTACCAAACAAAGGTGAAGGTGAAGCATGGTTTCTGAAAACTTTGTATGGAGGAAAAAGATGTTGATGTATTGAAGTTAAGGTGACATCTGGTCAGAAACTTCAGTCCTCTAATGAAGTTGTAGCACAGCACCAGATATAACATGCTGGCAAGGGTAGATAGCATCACATAACCATGTTCTCTTATTCATAATGGGCCCAATTCAGAGTTGGTGACTTACATGGGTAAGTGGGGCTGCTTAAGTCAAAAGATCTGCGGGGAAAGTTATGCATATTCAGAGTTGAGATGCGGGGGCGCATAACTCCATTTCTGGCCAGCACATTCAGATTATTAAAATCAGTCCATGCCTCTGAGGTTGTCACGATCGCTGGCTGTTCAGCTTTAAGGGAATTCAATTTTTCAGTGTCTCCTGTCCCTCCCTTTAAAACAAGCACCTGCCAGTAATCTTGCCAAAACCACTACGGTAGGAAAAGCACTGACTAAACAGTAGACAATTTTTATTGTGCGATATTTTGTCGGTGTAATTTATAAGGACGAAACGATGTGATAAACATTAAAATTACATCAAAAACCACAGAGTGATTTTGTTTAGTCAATTTGATATTTAGGATGCAGAGTCATGAATAAACACAGCCACTGATATTCCATCTTTCGCCCTAACTGGGATGAATTGAGAATTACATTTTGCCTTGTCTGCCGTTGTTTTCGTGTGAGAGATGTCCTGTGGAGAGGGATTTCAGGCAATAAAACGTGTTTCCCAACGCATATCAGACAGTACTGCAGGACTTTCTCCTGCTCCCATCTGGAGAGGAGCAGGCGCAATGAAAAACAACTTAAGTCCAAAGTCTGAATCGTGGATAGCTGCAGACACTCCTCTTTTTAGGGGAAACTCCGCCCCTTTCACGTTACTCACCTGAGAGGTGCTTAAGTCCTCTGGTAAGTCTGAAGTGTAAATACGCAACAGCGTAATTTTGATATTAAATCCCACTTACACACGCATCTCAACTCAGAATCAGGCCCAATGTCACATTACCAGCCTTTATTGCTTGTGTTGAATGAAACGTACTACTTTATTTTCTCAGTTGCATGTACATCAGTGGAGGGTAGAGGTCAGAAATTTCAGCAGTGCAGAGTGGAGTCACACACTGTGAAGTCACTCTGCAGTTGCTAACTTGTGAATAGTTACAACATACAATACCATGATGTTATTATAGCATAACAATATTGTGGGGAATTTAGAATTAGAACAAATTACACAGACTCCACTCCACATATCAGCCAAAACCACATCCTCAAAACATTTTTGATGAAGAGCTGCATATAAGTTAAAATACAACTAGTGACACACACTTCACTCAGCCTTTCAGCAGTAGAATCAATTCTTCCCTCTGACAATGGGGGGTATGGCACGTGCCAGCCACCACTGATGTATATATTGCATTCAAAAAAACACATGGTCATGCTAAAATTAACACCTGTTTAGGTCTGAGGATACATTTAACCGTTATGCAATCTGGCTGAAATGGGGTTTTATTTTCTTAGATACAATATACAGATACAATATGTTAGATACAATATGTTGTACAATATACAGATACAATATGTTGAATACAATATGTTGCACAATATACAACATGTATATTGTATTTGGCCACATGTACTACATCCTCTTTTTCTAGAGGCACTGTGCTCAAAACAGCCAACAACAACTTTTCTACCACTTTTCTACAAAAGATACCACTTTTCATGGTATCTCCACCATTTTGACACTGTAAAGCTGTTCTCTCTGTAACTGCATTAATGGTTTCTGCTATATACAGTATGTCAAGATCTTTTTTCTTTGCAATATTTCTGTCCATTTCACTTTGGCACCAGGCAAAGGCCTTTCCAACAGCCTGTCCAAAATGAGACATCAGTGTGCTAATTAACACAACAGAAGCTTTATGAATGAGCTTTAGTTATGGTGACACTGATTTAGTGTGGTGCTGTAGTTACAGCATGTTTTTGTCTCTACGAATTACCCCTGTATTCCATATGAAGGCCCTGTGTCTGTGAACATATTTTTACATTCAGTACATTTACATGCATGTTTAAACTTTACACTGCAATTAAGGCAACAAATCGATTTTATTTTGCAAGCGTCATGGAAACACAATTACAGTGAAATCAATCAACATAACCTTAGTCAAAGTAACAGACATAAATTATCTGATTGCAAATTCTCCTCGTACTCTGATTACGCTGTGTACGTCATGAATATTCAGTGAACTGTGCAATCCTTTCAAGTCCATCCATATGTATGTCTTAATCCAGTTCTTGCCTAAGACGCAGTACCGACAAAAATTGTCTGAGTAGCATAGTTTGCATTTAACATAGTGAGTGTGTGATGGGTAAATAAAGTTTTGTGTAACCACTTAGCGCCCTGAATAAAAGAGACTGTAAATGAGAAAATGTCACAACCACAGTTCTAGATAGTAAACCATCCAGTCCAACCACCTTGTCCAGATTCAATATCTCACTAAGACAAAATTATCTTGCAATGAGTGTACTAATTTATTACATATGGTACTTGATAAGATTATTTTCCTTGGACGAAAAACAGACTGAAGACTGAATCATCTTAAAACCAGATTGTGAGACTTTCAAATCCTGTTTTTGCAGCGCGCTAACACAAACTACTCTTGAGATTAACAGTCTGTATAACTTTATCACTCAGTGTCCAGCTACTGGTGTTCCCTCTTCTCACTCATCAACATCAGAGGCCAAACATCATCCCCATGGCACAGTAATCCACTCAGAGACCAGCAGCCATTAGGACCCATTTTTTTTCATTGGAGTCAGTTCTTTTTATAATGTAGCACGTCATACTCCCAGGCCACAGAAAAGGCAGATACCTCACTTTACTACACCACAGATGAGTGTAGCAGAGCAAAACAGAACCAGCGTGCCCAATCCGCCCTTACAGATGTTCATCTTAGACCATGCCCAACACAGGAAGCCATTAAAGAGCAAATCAATCAGCCGGCACTGTGGAAACCAGGGGGACAAACCTCCATGGAAAGCTTGTGGAGGGGCACATTGCCAGCAGAGTGAGACGCACTACGCAGTCTGTACCAAATATAAATTCATTGCAGGCACTTGGAAACTTGTGTTTTCATAAACACAAGAGCAGGGTGGAAGCGATTTCCCGATTTGGAGTGATTCAGATGCAAAGCAGTGGAAGGCAGTGACAAAGGAGAAGTGAGAAGAGAAAATAAATAAAGAAATGTAAGCGTTCGTCTTTTATTTACACAGAGGGGAAACATTTGCAAAGCTCATCCTCATCCAGAGAAATCATTTTACTGGTGATAATCCTCAAACAAAACTCCCCTCCGATTTCTCAAACTGAAAGGTAGACAAAACATCTGAAAGTGGCACTTGTTATGCACGGCTGGATTGTCTCATGAATAAACATGTATATCATGGCTCTTCTTCAGCATGCAAAAATGATCAAAGTTGTGCAGTCCTGGTTGCTTGTCTTCCTTTGAAGGAGTTCAGCAGTTACACATGCAAACATTTTGTATGCGACCTGAATCATTGCTTACTGCATCTCTGCTCCCTAACGTGGAAACCATCAGCTCCAATTAGATCCCAGATAGCACCACATGTTTTACTACTGTGTGGTCCTCTTTTTAGTCAGTACTTATGGAATGTCATCAAAGACAAAACTGCCACAAAACAAATTTAAGCTCTCAATCAAGTTGCAAGTCCATCTTTGACAACACGGAGGGAGATAGTTGTCTGTAGTTGTATGAGCAGAGAACAGGATTGTGAATGTACAAGATGTTTTTGGCCTTTAGAAATAGCATGCCAGACTGAATACATCTTTTTGTATACCAACTTTAAAATTTTCCTCAGCGGTTTTTTGGTAAGCTTTCCAAATCATTTTTACTATACACTTTTCAGCTGTTAGCTAACAAAGCCATATGATACCCTGATGCCTTTCCTTTTCTGGGCCTCTGTGTTGCCCACTTGTCTGCAGGCTTTGCAGAGGGACCACTGCTGCCCGCCTAAATGAAAATCTGTTGTGCTTCTTCCGCTCATCATCTTCCATCCAGTTGTCCCAGGGAACCGTCAGCTCCATCATCATCATCATCACCACCTGTCTGGATGACTGATAGCATCGCAATGTCTGTCCTATGCGTTGTCATGGAGATGTTTTCAGGAAATCTGAGCTGTTTCTCTGAGCCGAATCTTGCTGCCAATCCCTTACAGTTCCAAGGAGGCCTGCTGGTGCCTCAGGTAGGGTCTCAGCACTATCCCCTTCTATAATGAGGGCAATGGCTGGCTTCACTGGATGGTGGTATCTGGTATCTGACCTGGGAGATGACTGTACAGATGGTATCAGCTACTGTCTTTAAGCCACTCATCACTGCTTTTGGGCAGCAGCCAAGGACGTGCAGCAGTGTTCCTTTCCCTCACTACAGGTGGGGTAGGGGGGTATGCTGGTGTTTCAGTTGGGGCTCTGCTTGCCATATTCACATATGTTTCACATTTGAGTACCACCATAACAGGGCCAGAGGTGGAAAGTGACTAAGTATGTTTAATCAAGTACTCTTACAATATACAGTATACATATATATATATGTATTCATTTTTCAGTTAACTTTTGCCTCACTACATTTCAGAGGGAAATGTTGCATTTCATGCCATTGTATGTAGTTACTTTGAAGATGAGTATTTTATGTAACATATAAAATGACATGAAATATAATGCATTGACTCCAGGTCACTCCACCTGGATCACTTTTAATGTTAATGGTGGTTACATGTTAACTTTTTAAAAATCTCTTTTTTATCTGAATGAGGACGTCCTTCATCAATATGTATACTTTTAAAACTCAAATAATAATATTGCACAGAATTATTAAAAATCTGCAGCTACTATCATAGATGCAGGCAATAACAATACTGGCGTCTATCCCATAGTGAGATATAATCAGTCTAAGATACCTTTATCCCTATATATCTAAATCCTTGTGACTTAAGAGCTGAGTTGGTAATTCCCTGACAGCAGATTTATGATAGCACCTGTCTGTTAGCACACATCAAACTGTTCCAGCAAGCATGGGAATTCCCATCAAATCCAACTGCAGAATCCCCCAAATCGTCAAGAACTTTGTTCTTGCCATCAGAGATAAAGCTTTGCAATCCTCCCCAGCCATTACGCTTAATGATCTGCTTAACTGGTCGCGTTATGCCAAAGCTGCTTCCCAGAAGAAAGACAACTTCAAAAGGCACATATTCCTACTTGTGTATTCCCCTTTTTTCTCCTTATCGTGTACCGTAGAACTGGTATGATACATAGAAAGGATAAGAAGGAATTAATCCTGTGGTCGCTATATGTGGAGTTTTATCTAAAGACTGTGTGTGTGTGTGTGTGTGTGTGCATGGAGGATAGTAAAAAAAGATACCACACACCACATATCTTTCACATGAAGCGATCTATGCCTCTCTTTTTTTAACCAACATTAGTGAAGGAGACATTTATTCAATAAATCTTAATATTCAATAATTAGATCATGTATTTTTGCTGCCCCTTTATTTGCTGTACATACATGTACTCTTAATATGACACTTGGAAAATAAATACAGTAAGTGCATTCACACACGTATTGTACATAAGTGTTGTTGTTTTTTGCAGTACTGATACTTTAGTCAAGTATTTGGAGACCTTGTACTTTTTTCCTATTATAGTTCTTTACAGCTATAGGAACTAGATACTTTGCAGATTCAGATTTACACTCAAGGTCACTGTTGTTTGTCAAAACCTGTCAAAACAATAACCCTTGTTTCAACTTCAATAAATATAATTTCAATGAGTTTTAGAGAATTAGTTCAAGTTCTGTAGCAGTGCATGTGGTACTTCAAGTTATCTGAAAGCATGAAAATGACAAAACATGGGGAGAAGGTTTTTCATCCTGTTTGAAAAATCAAATTGTTTTTTCATACTTGAGTAAGTTTTACTCTAGTGTTTACTTTTAACATTTATGCTTGTTTATGTGGACATGTGCTCACTTCTCAGACTTTATATCTAGTTAGCCTGCATTCTTAGGCCTGAGAAGCAGGTATTGTTTACTGTCTAGACACTTGCTTGTGTGTGCTTCTCTGTGTGACTGTGCGTGCTTGCGATTCACATCGTGGGGGCAATAAAGGTCTTTCATTTTTCTCTCCCTTGTATTTTGCATTCTAACCACTATGATTCATCATTTGTTCTCTCCTCTTCAGTCTGCCAGAACCCACATGGTCAAAAAAAAAATCACATTATTATTCACAACCTATCCCCACTCAGCCTTTTGGTAATTGACCAAACACAGAAGGCAAGTTATCACCCGTTCAAATTCTTTCAATTTGGGAATTGTTTCATTTCAGAGCAAGTGTGAATTTTTAGATTGGTTCCCGGAATGCTTAACATTCACTGGGTGGAATGGTTTTGTTTTACAGTAATTATCACATATTTAGTAAAATATGAGTCCTTCCTTCCAACATCAGTACAATGGTGTAATAGAAGCATGTTTTCCCTGCTCAAACTGGAGTTTAAGATAAGCTCAGTTTGTTTGTTTTTTCACATGAGAGCCCATTGAATATTAAATATTAGTATTTCTGTAGCATAATATACAGTATGAGGAAGTATCATCAAAGTTGCAAACGTTGCAAAACTTGAGATCCACTTCTATAGAGCAGCATCCAGTAAGACAATGCCATAAGTTCTGTAACATGTTTACGTTAGCATATTACACGTGTGAGTTTACCTGCCTACAAACCAGGACAGACAAACCCACACAATTCAAGGCTAGCTCGCAAGTGTTCGGCCAATATCCCAGATGTTCCAGCTCATCAATCAGAACAGAGCAGACCTCTTGAATAAACAGCACTCATATTTGCTAAACAAATCCATTAAAACAGTAATTTGTCCGACATATTGTAAAACATTTTAGCATTGGTTGTAATTACTTAACTTTACACTTAGTTGTCCTCTCAGAAATTTCAGAGTAAGCTCTCTGATTAACGCCTCAGGCCATTAAGACATTTGTTCCCTAAGTGATGACTGGAAGGCAAAACCCCAAGGCTGCCAACAGTGCAAACACTCTTCATTTTAGCTCACCACAAGCCATGTGGCTCGATGCCCAGTTCATCTCTGGAGCCAAGTCCACTGTGTGTCCCAGGCAGCTCAATCAGAAGTATGTTATGTTTGAAACTGGCAAACAAATTTGAAATTTCAGTCACATTTAAGTTAAATTAAGTTTTCATAGTCAATTTCAAGCCCCTGTGTCTTATTTAAAAATGTACCTTGCCAATTTCATTATTCAACAAGTACTTTTTTGAGTTTACAGATTCACTACAAACACAAATTAAAATGTATGTAACTGAAATACACTCTGCCAACATGAATCTCTTTCCATAGTACTCCTGCTATGCCTGTGGGTTGTATTGCTGTGCAGCACTGTGTAATTCTCTGAACGGCATGAAAATCTTGCATCGCTTCCCCTCGCTTCAGTTTCAGTGTGTTTTACTGGCAAAGATGTATCATGCTTTTAGAAATGAAAGCTAGAGGATGGTATAGATGACGTAGTTTCCCCTGACTAACCTCATTTCATAATTGGGAGTGAGTTGTGGTGGGCGGCCTTCCAAACATCAGCAGAACATGGTGCATTTGCAAAGGCCGAGCAGGGGAAAGCCTTGGGTACAGCTTGAAACTATAAACCAGCAAACACACATTTGGTCCTGGATTCTGCATCCAGAAATTACAGTCATGGATTCTGTCAGTGCAGATGCGGGATGATATAGAAATGTGACTGTTTTTGCTTGGACACATAAATGTTTAGCTGCTGAAATGAAATACGACGTCAAGGCACTTTTCATCTTCTTTTCGTTTGACTGCTGTAAACAGTGTAACAATACCAACGTTTGCATCCTCAGCGTGTTTCCCATCTGAAGTTTACAGTTTGCATATGGCAGATTGTGGTTCTCTTCGAAGGAGACATTCACAGAATAGATGAAACGAAGAGACACCCATCAGGGCATGTTTGCGGCCTTGTTGACTTTGACGTGGAAAAAGGAAGAACAATGTAGAAACAGGTCTGGCCTCAATGTGCCCCACAAAGCTAAAACCCCCCGGAGTTGTTTATACGCAAGAAAGTTGATTCGTTCTGGTGACCACTTTTTCAGTCCTTTGAAGTCCAGGCTCAGACAACACTCTCACCCGCGTGTAACGAAATGGCATGTAAAGAAAACTGTCAGATATCTATTTATTCTATTTCTGCAAAACAAAGTTTCATAGACATTTCCAGAATGCACGATTCACAAGAAAGCTTCAAATATTTGAGGTCTGTCACTCCAGGGACAGACGTCACGTTGTTATTCAGAAACTTACAGTGGCGAAGGAAGACATGAAAACAAAAAATAGTAGAAAAATGGAAGAAAAGCGATAAGATGGAAAGATGCAAGAATGGGAGGACATAAATAAGGGAGGACAGAAGGAAGAAAAGAAGTATGAATGACCTCAAATTTGTGTGCAGTACTTGAGTTACTTTCTCCCACTGGACTGACTCTTCATTAACAAAGCTCTGCTACGGCTCCGGTCCTCAGAGCTCCTTATCGGTATCCACGTCGATGTTGAGTAAAGTGCTGATTCTCTTTCAGTGATGTCAGAAGTCTTGTCATCAACAGAGATCCATTTGTGGATATTTCCCACAAACCTCAGTGGACTTCAATGTCAAGGCGGCAAGAGTGACATATCTGACCCACAAACCCTCTGGCTCTGCTCCTTGACTGAGTTAAGATGTTGATTATAGTGGACTGGGTTGGATGATGATTGTCATGCTGTCCTTATCTTAAGCAGCCATCAAGGGCAAAGAGTTTTTTTTCATCACAGTAATCACAAATCGAACCAAGAATTATACAAGCCTGCAAGGCAAAATTAATACTTGGTAAATACGATACAAATATGACCACTGCAAAATCAGACTTTATTGCCTAAATTGTTGCCTAGGCAAAAGTGAATTCTTGTATGTGTGAGTGGATTGGTTTAATCAGGAGTTTATAAAAGGACAGTTTCCAGCCATATCTGAAAGAAAATGTATACCAGCTCGCAGGCCACAACAAAGAATGTACGCTGTTAGGAAGGCAAATTAACATTTATCAAGGAAAATAATGCAAATAATACAACAAAGGAGTAATGCAAAGAGGTGTGGAAATCAGTAGTGTCAGTGGAAAGTGCTAGTATGAGAGGAAAAGGAACAAAAACCCCAAACAGAGATTGGTGCATGGATATCTTGGAAGGCAGGCTTACATACTGGTGCCACCGGCCAGGTGCTCCCAGTTAGAGCGACGGCCTCCCAGCTCTAAACACAAACGCACAAACAGACAGGCCCAGGCTTCAGGGAACTAGGGGCCGCCACATCATGTAAATTTAAACTGTGAGGAATAGATGTTTAATCTCATTGGTGGGCTAGCGCTAGCCTGACTCTTTCGTAAAGTTCTAGTTTTATCTACCTAAATTTCAGTAATAATTCAGATTTTACTCTATATAATATAACCAGAAATGTATCCATGTGAGATCTAATAGATCAGTGTTTACCAGCCAGGAGTACTTGTTACACAACTTTGCAAAACAGTTTATGTTCACATCAATGCAGTTCAAAACAAGTGTGCAAGCCGAAAAACTGTTCGAATTGAAGTCAAGTCAGATTGCACTGAAGGCGTCTTGTGCTGTGTGACTACTGGTGGCTGAAGCTTGTTTTACACTGCCTGCATGTACGGCGCAGCAGTGACTGCTACTGCTGGAACGTGTTTGTCTTTCACACAAGGATCATCACTGCTGCAGGCCCGATCAGCTACCCACTACCGCTAATATGGCTCAAACTTCCATGAAATTTAATTTATTTGGTGTTTGTTCACTTCACTGCACAGAGCAAGTTGTGAACCAAAGCACTGGGCACAATCCTGTGTGTGCCCTTTGTGCATCCTGTTGCTTCCAGTTGCTTTGGCTGTGTTTTGGTGCCTACAGAGAGCTGTACGTATAACTGTAACATATCTTTACATCAACAGTGCATTAGAGTACTCAAAATCTGCCATTTTTTATGAAGTGGTCTGCTGGGGCAGCAGCATATCTGCTATAAATGGGAAGAGACTTGACAAACTGATCAAGAAGGCCAGCTCTGTCCTGGGGTGCCCCTCGACCCGATGAAAGTGGTGGGAGAGAGGAGGATGATGGCCAAGCTGTCATCCATGATGGAGAATGTCTCCCACCCCTTGCAGGACATTCTAACAACACTGGAGAGCTCTTTCAGCGACAGGCTCCTTCACC
>OMOW01103568.1:0-14034 GCA_900312555.1 Lamprogrammus exutus | reverse complement strand
TCAAGCTAGTCAGGGGGGCAAAACTTTAAAGCCTTGTATCTCAAAACTGCTTTGGGGGCAGATTGATCCTTGTAATACTAGTCGCGATGTTGTTGTTCATCTGAAAGGCTTCTTCGTTTCATATTGAGGGCAGGTGGGCTAGATCAAACATCGGGGGGGGGGAGGGGGTAAAGGATTCTCCAGTTTGACGTAAACATGGCAGAGATGTGGAAATTGTGCTCCTCAGTCCGGTTCCAGCAGACGTTGCTCGCCTTTGCGGTGCCATACGTTTGCGAAAGGACCCGTTTAGTTTTGTCAGCGCGCACATCTGCACACTCCTCACCAACACTGGATTGCGCGTGCACAAGGTGGCGTTTTTGGGATGTGATCCTTCGGGGTGGGCAAAGTGCTGACTGTGTTTCAGTGCGAATCCTTCAAAGTTTTCCAATGTGCAGCTTTTTCAAACCTAACACACGGTGACTGTGCTTACTCCAGAAAGAATCACATACCAAAACAGCAGCAAAGTGACTCTGTGTGTGCAATTCAGTGCAGTGAAGGATGCATAGATTCATACACTGGCTAAACCAAACAGCCCCTCCACAACAAATGGCACCGCACAGGAGAGCGACATCTAGAGAGCAGGACTCTACATACATCTACGGGCCAATGAGCGCTGCTTTCAGGACCAAAATGCATCTTTGACATGTTTATAACAAACAAAACTTCTCTAAACACGATGCTACTCCTCTGACATCAGTAATTGAAGACGAGGAGACGTCGACTACACCCCCACGCTTATTCAGTTCAAACTATTTATGACTTTGAACTGAGGAGGTCTTGCAAACTTGGTCCAGTGATTGCAGTAAACCTACAAAACCTGACCAGTGACGTCATGCGATAATTTGCATAATGCGAACGTCAACATATCCACACCAATGCAGAAATATGTAAAATATCGCCATCGCCCACTGCTGTTGGCGAGATAGCGTTTAGAGTGAGAGGATACTTACTATTTTGCGTACATGACTTAAAGCGCTTCCCTCTTTGCCTTTGCAGTTCTCAACCTGGTAAGGCGGCGAGATTACGACGTCGTCCATCACAATAATGTTCTTCTCCTGCCATTTACAGTCTTTGATGCTGCGGAGGGAATAAAGTGGACATTGTCGTCTGTGCTTCAAAATGACGCCGCGCTGCTCCGATAATCACACTTTTGCATAGCTGCGTCTGAATTATTATGCGGCGCTCTGTGTGTTTGGATTAAATCCGTAAACAAGTGATGCAAAAGTTGTGTTTCTTCCTCTTTCAGTAACGGGCAAAACACAGGTTGATGTTAATGAAATGCTTGCAACGGTCATTCAGAACTTTCTACAGGTAAGTAAGCAGAGAATGAAATATACGTTTAATATCGACTGATGAACACTTAAAGCTTTTGGTCGATATCTGCCACACACACCCGGCTGACCGCACTGTGAGCGAGTGAATGAGAGGCGGCGGTGAGGTTCTTACGTTTTGTGAATAGTCTGGAATAGCTGCTGGCCCTCCACAGAAACCCCAGCACTGATTGCATAGGCTTGGGACAGCTTGTCCTCCTTTTCTGTCCGTGCTCGATTGGCAAGCTGCAAAGACAACGAGACGCCGTTTACGCCAAACAATCACGACAACGCACAACACAAACATAACACAGCAACAACAGTGAGGTTTCCACTGAGCAATCTGAAGTTAGAAAATGGACAAAAACCTGGAAAAATAAAGGTTTTCAGACTTGCTTGAGGTGAATTTGTGTTAAATCAGAAGCAGTTTAACGATTTACTAAAACTAAAACAGACTTGACGTCATTGTTCTGCGTAACCGGTTTCACTGCCAGGTTTGGCGTGATGGACGTTTACAGGAGCATGAAAACGTTTTGCGCGGACCGAAGAGACAGGTTTTCCTGAACGTAAGTCAGAGGAAAGGTCTTGTGGTGTAAACGGAGAGTAAAGGTCAAAGGGCGCTGTGCAGCAGCAGAAGCACTGACGGAAAACGGAACACAATTTCTGGGACAATGGCCTCTAGTTACTTCACTCTGCTCTGTTATCAACAGGTCAGGTGACGTTGCCCTGACTTTTGGCTGATTGCCATTTCTCTCATAGCCAAAGTATTTGGTTGTCGCCTTCGGTCCATGAGAAACAGAGAAATTTGAAAATATAATCATGATTAATTCCCAGAGGAATGCTAGACTGTGGAAATCCCTCTTCATGATGACTTCTGATTGTAATATCACGGGATGAGAACAGCAAGTAAATTATTAGAGCATTTACTGGAAACACTGACAGATTTCACCTATGTTCTGCGTGCACCTGGCAATGGAAACATGACTCGTAATAGTTAAGGAAGGACGCCATGTTAACGCTGTCCTGTAAAGTGTTTGTGTTCAGCGCTCATGAACTCGGTGCTCGTGACAATTTACACCCAGTTTCCTGATCAGCCCTGGCATTCGCTGACTGACGAGATAAAAAGTTTTGCATTTTCACTTTCACTCTGAACACACAAAGGACAGCGACAATGCTTACCTTGCTAACATTCAGCGATGCTAGTGGAGGTGGAGTCTCGGTGCGGTCATTTATTATGTCCACATCAGAAACATAGGCTAAGTTGATCAGGATGACGTCATTGAGGTTTGGCTTTCCGCTGGAGGAAGCACATTCTCAGGAGGAAATCGGGTCAAGGCACATTAACTTTGTTATACATCATGACAGAACAAAACATTTACAACTGATCCCCGCTGAATGAACCACACAGCGGAACACTGGCGGACTGACAGCGAGAGGCAGTGCCTGTTACTGCTTACATCGACAAAACGCTGCGCTGCCACCTAGAGCGGCTGAATGGACGGAGCACGAAGACTTCAGAATGTCTTAAAAGGAATTGTACGCACCGCAAACACACACGTCAACACGACTGTCCGCTTTCTGCTGCTTGAGTGAAATGATTCTGAATGCCGGTCATTGTTGGAAATCTCCAGGAACATGAAACTGACTTCAGTAAACGCTTGGAATTAGCCTGCACGAGTGGTTCATGAGTACAATGGAAGCTTTTCAACTTTGCAGCTGGCTGGGTTCATCCCGCTGTAGAACCCACATCCCTCTGTCAAAGCAGAAATCCACACAGTAACAGATCCACATTACACAGAATGATTCTCACCACGCCGCAAAGCCAAAACTCCTCAACTCAACAGCAGAAGTTTCCCACGGGATTCAACGCACTTTTGATCACCGACATCGAATCATTCGTCACACGGTACTTTCGACGTCGCTCTGCGATTTATGTTTATCGACAAATGTGAGTCTGCACTGTTTCAGGGTGTGTGGTGTCTGGTTCAGGCGGCACCAAAATTCACACGAAACACCAATAAAATGGAGAAAGAACGATTACGCAACTGCAACGCAGGCTGACTATCAGACAGTCCGAATCCTATGACATTTCATTGTATAAAAGTTGTGAAATTTGATGATGCTAAAAATAACCACCGGGAGTTTTGAGTCAAAAAAAGGATCGAGTCACATGAACGTGTGATTATGATCGGCTGATGTTGCTCAAAATGCTTAAATACACCCAAACCTGAACAGCATCTGTCCAATCCACAGCCCCGATTGTAGCAGAGTCTTCCTGCAACCAGCACGCAGGTATGACTTTAGTCATTGCTAAGCCCGGTGCTCCAAATGTAGAAACCAATTGGCAAAATGTAAAAACACAGAAATTATAAAAGGGTAATAGGTGTGAATTCTAAGTGATTTCTATTTCACATTTTTAATCCTCAAACTGCCGAAGATCTTTGCAGAGGAAAGTTGTGTTACCAGCACTGCTGGTTTCTACAACAGGAGACGCTTAGTTTCTTAGCCCACAGTCCTTTTGTAATTGTGATTTCACCTGCAAATGCTCCTTTACATTGGAAAAAAATGTTGCAAATGTATCTACGTGTGAAATTAAGGTTTGGGAAAATCCAAAGGCCTAGTTTCTACCCCACCTACGGGTAATCTGGACATTATCTATAATCCTGTTACAGACCTGATATCTATGTTTGACTAATTGAAGGCCCTGTGATGGCACAATGAAAGGCACTATTTCGGGCCCACTGATCTAAACATAGAAGAAATGATCAAATTCACAACCGGCCATCAAAAATACAAGACTTAATCTAAGTCACTTAGCACGATACTCTGGTACAACAGTGACAGCATTTACATCAACATTAAAAGGTCACAGTTCAGGAGGAAAAAATGAAATTATCCACGACACGATCCTTTCACATTGTTGGTGAAAGCTTTGTTTGCCCTACCGGCTTTTATCGACAAATACATACACAGCAATCAGAGGACCTCAGCAAACGTGATGGACATCTGCTATTAAGTATCAATATACTGAGTGTTAGTTTCAGCCCTGTCGTCTTCTGATTTATTGCTCAAAATACAAACTAAGATGAGAATGTCAAAAAATAAAACATATTGGTATTTAGATACTATATAAAAGCCCACATCTCCGTATAATATTTGTTCTGTTCATTATTTAGAGTACGTTTAGGCCTGACCCTGGGAGCAACACTACATCCTCATTTGACTCTGACCTTACAACACCACTTCCCTAAATAAAATGAGCGGTAATGTTTAATCAAACAATATGTCCAACTGTAAGGCCTTCATATCTGTATTATCTGATGTTATCTTAGCCTGCAACTCGTCCAGTTTCCAGTTAAGTGGCTCTTTAAGATCAAGTCCCAAAGTTATGAGATGGCCCGGCATGGATGACACCCACAACACACTCAGATGAATGGGTGTAGACATTTTAGTTAGGCGTAATCGTACTCATGAAGCTGTGAATAAAACGGAATAGAGGCAAATTTTAGCTGTACACTTTTTTTGCTCCCTCAAATGGAGCGAAACCTTCATGAATCTCCCTGGGAACGCTGATGCCGTTCATCAAGCTTTTTTAGCGACGAGCTATTAGCTTGTTAGCCGTGCTAACACCAACTTGACTATAATGGGGGAAGGCGAATCAATGTCCATTAATTCTTAAGTTGTAGTAATAATCGTTCACGTGTTCGAGTAAGGCACCGTTAGAACTACGTGGAGTATGCCCGCGTGTCCATACCGAAGAGAAAAGCGCTGGATGTCAGCTAGCTAGCTAACTAGATTGTGCCTGTGGAGAGCACACAGCCATGATGCCTTACGAGAATGCGTTGCCAGATAGTGATCCGTGTTAAGGACTGGCAATACAATGTGTGGAATCAAAACACATGCGCCTCTAACTGCTACTGTGAACACGCGAAATGGCTCCGGATAGCCCGAGCACGTCTACAACACACTGAAGACTTGTATCACGAACGATAAAAGTATTTAGTTAAAAAGGTAAAAGATAGACAGTACAACTCAGCTAGCACCAATTACGCCTGCGCGGATCACTATTTGACATCTTTTCGGTTACCCTACAGGCCCTTGCAGCCAGGCAGGCCGGGCAGCCATCTGCAGGCCGAAACAAACAAAGGATACTCAGAGTTAACATCTTCGACTGGTAGTCAAAGGCGACCACTTCTCCTTGCAGACGTTGGCCCAAGCAGGTGAGGCAAGAGACATGGCTCCCGACGCTGAAATACTCCCCCGGTCCAGGAGCCGCCATCTTCTCCGCCAGGAAACCGGAGCGCCTGCCTTACGTAAAACAACGCGATGTCGTATTCACAGACGTAACCTGGGCGTGCCCATTTACGCCCCACCGTGTTCATTCATTCTGATATGACGAAATGTGTTTAGCAGTAAACCTGATTCCTATTCAGTATCTGACACCATCACGTATGTCAACAGCATTTATCTGTCAAATAAACATGTTTGACTTACATCGCAATTGCACCAGCAGGCTGTTAGTTTGGATGTTCAGTCATGTCCACACCTTTTCTCCACACAGACCCTAAATCTGAAACGGGTTTCTTTCTTTTTTTTTCCAAATGGCATCAAAAAAGTATTGACAATGTATGTCAGTTGACGATTTTAGTGCTAAACCTTTATATAAACAAATTCACAAAATTCCCATTACTTTTAGAAAATTAAACTCAGTTAGCCCAAATGGTCTGATACATCTTGTTGCATTTCATTGTAGTTAAGAAGAGTTCAATATTTTACATTAGATATATGTTGTCATTTTTATTATCTATAGACGAAAGTCTCTTCTTTTCCGTATGAAGTTGCTTCTTTTTTCTTGAGATAACGAAATCTGGCCTGATTCAAACTCAGCAGATAAACACAGCTGTAAGGATATCATTTCTTACTATGACAATACAGGTTTTGAAATAAAAATGAAAGTCCCTATTTGTTTATTTATTGTCCAACTGTAAGCTTTGAATGTATTTTTAAAAATGTTTTTGTCAATTCTAAATCGAAGAATTGTGTAAGATATTCTTTGAAAAAAATTATTAGGAGACTTAATATTCATTTTATTTCCTATTGTCCTAAAAGCAACACACTCTCTCAACTTAACGTTCCAAATACACGGAAGCGTTCTGGAGGCAAGGCTGGGGGGTGCAGGCGCCATGAAGGCGGAGGCGGGTGTAGTTCCAGATCGTATCTGCCAGCTCCCACAATGTACAGACTGCGGCTTTAATTCACCGAAGAAGAGTCGTGGCTTTGTTTGCTTTTCATCTCATTGTAATTCAAGGTGCTCCCCCTACAGGCGCTTTATGATAGGTGTCGGCGCTGCCATCCTAGCGCAAATGTTGCACCGCATCAGGGATAGTTGTCTCTCTCCTGTGTGTTTGTTTATATACGCGTATGCTCAGATCCTGGTATGATGACAGGGATGGAGGCAGTTTATACCCAAGGCATATGGATGGCCGAAGATCTTCAGCAGAGGACAAGGAATTATGAAAAACAATGGCTGATTATGACTTATTTTGGGGATCCTAAAGCAGCTTTCCTGCTCGTTTTTCCTTTGACATATTTCATCAGCAAACGGACCGGAGTGGCTGTGGTTTGGGTGGCTGCAATATCCGAGTGGTTAAATTTGGTATTTAAGTGGTAAGTCTAAACCAACCAAGTAGTGTTTTTTTTAAAATCGTGTTTTGTTTTCTTACCCCATTTTCAGTCATCTTTTTTTTTTAACGGGAAGTAAACCTTCTGCCCGCACATGATGTCAGATTGTTGTAAAACGCGTTAAGTATTTATCTACTTGCTATTTCTATTTCATTCTTTTTTTTTTTTTTGAGAGTGACGGTACAAAACCTACACTCAGTTCCAGTTTGCTGGTAATCAGAGGGTTCCACTCTGAAACATCCCGGGTGAAACAGAGTGCGGAACCATTATTGATTCACTACGTCACAAAAATTTATCATAATTAAGTTTGTAGGCGAAATGTGGCCAGAAATCTAAGAATCTTGACAGTGGCTCTAAATGTAATCACACGACAACAAAAATAAGAATATCTAAAACAAGTAAACAGGCTTAAAAAAATAAGTCATATAGTTAAATACCTAAAATTAGTATGTAATGCAGACATATATGCATCGGCTAGATACCTCTTTATACAGGCAAAAATCAAGTTGCTTGTCTGGATGCTTACTGTATAAGAAGTGCAAAGAACAGTGGAGTATAAACTTAAAATTGGTACATTAACCTTTCTCTTGTGTGTTACACCCATGTGTACATATGTGTTTACGCAGGATGCTGTTTGGAGAGAGGCCATACTGGTGGATAGGTGAATCTCATCTATTTGTCAATAAGCCACCCAAAGTTCACCAGTTTCCCTCCACATGTGAAACTGGCCCAGGTAAGAAGTCTGCAGATACTTTTTACTCTACAACAATAAGTGTACTGCATACTGTATATATGCCATCGTTTTAATATTAAACATACCTACCTATACACCTTGAAGTTGATTGGCTGAATTGTCATTGATATGAATCCATGTTTGAGCTGTAATGTTGGCGTGTGTTTCTCAGGCAGCCCGTCGGGACATGCGATGGTGACTGCGGCAGTTTGGTGGGTCACGGTGTCCTCTCTGGGGTCATTTCTCTACTCCCGGACTCACAGGTAGGCTATTTAAAGCCGAGGTGAAGCAATTTGCGCAGTAAATATTTGAATATGTAATACGAATTCATTTTATTCATATTCTCTCTTTCTCCGTTTCTCCAGCAAGTTGCTTGCAGCTGTTCCCTACCTGTTTTACGTGGTGCTGCTCGTGGCAGTTGGACTCTCCCGGATCTTTATCCTGGCCCACTTCCCTCACCAGGTCATTGCTGGCTCTGTCACAGGTCTGAATGCAATTTCTTGTATGAAGGCTGATTGATAAGTTCTGAGCCTGACATATAATGTAAGCCAGTAAACAAGCATTGTAAATTGCACTTATCTCCAACTTTCAGAGATGCCCAAGGGTCTCTTGAGTTGTACAAGATGGAGCACATACTATGTAACACACTACATATTACAACTGACTGTGCTGCTTTTGCCAGGTTTCATTCTGGGGATTGTCCTGAGCCGCAGAGTACCAGAAGGTCGCTCACTGCTGATGTACAGCATTGGCCTGCTGATCAGTGCTGTTGTGCTGCATGCTGGACTGCAGCAACTGGGGATCAACCTCTTCTGGTGAGTCTCTATGTATTTTTAGCACAACGAGGTGAAGGTTAAAAAGTGTTCCTTTTCTCGGCTAAACATGTTCCATACACTCTAACAGGTCTATTGCTTTGGCTAAGAAATGGTGCAGCAATGCACAGTGGATTCGGTTGGAAACGGTCCCTTTCGCCTCTCTGTGCCGGGACTGTGGGGCTCTTCTGGGTTTGGGACTGGCCCAGTGCTGGAAGCCTGATGGATGGGATCTCCCCTGGGCTTCACGGGCTCTGTGTTTGGCCTTCTCTTCTATGGGACTGTACCATGTTAATCGTCTGCCACTGCCAGTCAATCCAGAGGCCCTTTTCTATGTCCTGTTCTTTGTCAAATTTGTTCTAGTTCCTCAGATTGTCATGGTGTTTGTGCCTGGATTGGTACACTTTTTCACACGTAAAAAGAAAAAGGACTAGATAGCTTTACTGTGACATGGCCAATGACTATAGCTTCAATCTGACTGAATAGTTTCTTTAAATGTCAATGTTTATCACTCCCATGGGTACTTCAGTGCAGTAATCGACTATGGTTACTTCAGGTTTCTTTATTTTAGCATTAAGCTGGTTTTGGAAAATGGTCTCCAGGTGCCTCTTCTCTTTTGATAAGAACACGTGGACCTTAAACTTTAAAAAAAAATCCCCTATCATACATGAATGTAACAGACGTTTGTTGATTAAGTATTGTAAATGTTACATATTTGTCAAATGCCGAACTTGTAATTAGAAGGTTCTATCTGAGATATTGTGCATCAAAATGTGACACAACTGCAACAATTCCCTGCTCACTTTTGGCCCTCTGTAGGTGAAAGTGCTGCTCATAATTAGGTTAAACGGTAAACATGAATGTAAATTGTTTAGTAGTAATCTAAAAGGGAGTGGACACAATTGTGTGAACACAATGGGATCTAAAACCATATGACAACAAACAAAAACACTTGAAACATTATTACACGTTGTAACTTGTCCAATGGTGTTTTGCTCTTCTATAGGATTACATTGTATTGTACGGTTGTTCTTGTTACTGTCTTACATTATTTTATGTGTTGTGCGCCAAAATCAACCAAACGTGCATTTGTATGGTATATAGACTTAATAGGGAAATAACACATGCAGGGTTTCATTTGGTAACCATTTATAAATATGTTTTTATATTTTTTTCCAATACATAGGTTTGACTGTACAGATTACAATCAGTTATCATGAGATAAAAACACATTCTTTTTTATTGTTTTTAATTAAACTTTTATCACAGCGATCTGAAAGCTCACATTTACAGACAAGAGAACTCTGCTCAGCAAGCAAATACGTTAAAATAAAAGAACCTTGAGAGTTTCGCTTTAGTCTGGTGAGTTTTGAAGGAGAATGATAAGGATATTTAGGGACCGTCTCCTTATCTTCATCCCATAGCCGAGTATTATATCGCACACCAGAGTTAGGACACTGCTATACATGTTTCAGCTTGATCTCATGGAAAGAATAGAACATGCATCAGACTATTTACAGCAAACTAATATACACAGACAGCTTGAATCCATACATCCCCAAATATTGTAATTTAGAGGTCTTGTTAAATTAAGTATAATACAGATTATACCTTCATCTCTGTCAATATCTGTTGGGCGTCTCTCTGGGAGGAGGCGAAACTGAGGGCGAACAGTGAACTGCCTCTGTTTAGATATTCTATATCAGAGAACCAAAATAAAGGATTACCGACATGTTGTCTTATACTTTGTCCACATGTACAGTACATATTTATGCTGCTTTCTCTAATACCCAAACTCCAAATAAGGAGTTTGCTGAACACTGAAATTGAACAAATCGATTATTTTGTCACAGTAGACTTGATGTATTCTCAGATATGTGCAAGACACTGGAAATCGTGTTTGAGCAAGAGGAGAAAGTGGAAATACTTGAATGTGACTGGCCAAACCGCTTAACTAAGGAATCAGTGCTGGACTGAGTAGTATCTGAGCCAGTATATATACAACTTGTGCTAGAAAGTCTATACATCTTTACCCAGTTTAAAAACATTGTTTGCTCTTCATATCATCACTCGTCGACTGCTTTGTAAATCATATAGTGTCTATGATAGTCTGGCGTTGGTCAGAGAAGCCACGTCTGACCGATCACACACCCACATTCTCCAAATTCAACAATCGTAACAATAAAGTAAGTAAAATACATAAAGTGCACCCTTGGTTAAGAACTTAACAGGCATTTTAGTGCAGAAGTGGATTAATAAAAACGTGGTATGAGGGGAAAAAGAAACAGCACAAAATAATGCAGAAGAAAGGGAAACATCTGTGACAGTGGTTGTGTATGCATTTGCTTGCTTTTAGCTGCTGAGCACGATCCATGTTACCCCCCCCATCACTAGTCCATGTACCACCTGCACTCTCCTGGTAACGTATAGTTTTGTTATTTACGGAAGAGGGACAGAGCCAAACTTTGATTTCCATGTGCTGCCAGTACCACGGGAGTTTTTCGTCATCACGCCTGTAACATAAAGCTGAAAGATCATTTACAGATTCCAGTCGCCAATGATGAAACGAGTAACGAATACAGTATATTGCACTTTGTCTTTAATACAGTACACTATCATCTGCAAACCTGTGATCACGACCTTGTACAAAACGATCGCTGATAGCGTGTTTTGGGTTTGTTGTTACAAGCATGTGATTAAGGGAATTCTTTTCTACCTTTGTCAGTAAGGAGAAAAGATCGCAGCCTCGCCAGTTAAAGGTCACACTCGGCGTATTAAGAGGTCTGAGATAAAACGGTAATGATTAAAAAAAAAAGGAATCCAGTCGATCGTCGTGTCTGTACCTCAGAAACGTGAACCGCTTTTGTAAAACGAGACTGTCAAAAATGGAGGCGGTAAAATATATTATAGGAATTGTGTTGGCAACACTCTTGATATTATGTAATTAAACCATTTAATATCAATGTAGTCCCCAGACTTCTGAAAAGGCATATACATGCACATTTCATATTCCAAATACGCCTTTTGTCTATGTCTAATATTCCTCTCACTGGACCAGAGTGAGTGAGTGAGTGAAGAGTGAGGACCTTCTGCAGCATTAAGAACAGATCTTACACTTTTTTGTCACAACGGAGGCAATTACATCATGTCAAAGTTGGTCAATGTCCCTCGTTCCTTACCCTGGTAGGTTTTCAGCATCCATACGACTAGCATCGGGACACAAAGGCATGGTTTAACAGAATGCAATTCAAACGCAAACTATGTCTTGTTTTATATCTATGTACAATATATAACTTAATTATAAATATTGTCATTTTTCTCTAAGTACTGAGTTGTTGAGCCATTTGTATTTTCTGAGCAATGTACAGTATTGAACATATAATATTGTATTACATAGAGTAGAGCCTACTAGCAACCTCGGTTAAGAGCACACTTTGAAAGAACAGAAGATGGATAAGTAGTCCACATGTAGAGAGTCCAATAATTCGTACTTTCACTCTTACAGACCCACACTTTGTGTTCACTTGTGGGAACATTGTGCCACACATTTTGGAAGTGCACTGGTCTTTGATTCGGTATGAGATCAGATCTTAGGACCCACCTGGTGTCCTATCTGTGTGCGGAATATGATAATGAAATGATCCCTTCTCACTGTGTTTATTTTCATACATGAATGTCAAATACCCTAAGTGTGTGTGTGTGTGTGTGTGTGTGTGCCAACTGCATGGCTTTCTCTCTGAGTGGAACTGTACTCTGTCTCTCATTAGTTCTTTAAGACAAGTTCATCCATGTCACATACATGAGGGTCAGCAGCATCTGCTGTTACGCAAAATATTTTCTTCTCTCACTCCAACTAAAAAGCCCAGTCCAACCAACCAATCACAGACAGGCCATCACACATTTGACTCCACAAATGGTCTCTTTGGTTTGATGGGGGAAGTGGGCCCTTGGGTCCGGGAGTCACGAGAGAGCTGGCGGTACAAGTTGTCCTGGTAGGCCTGTGCCACGGGCAGAGTCCTAGCCACCTTCACGTCCGGGTAAGTGGGCACCTGGCTGACCCGTTCCAGGATGTCCGCGCTGCCACGGGAGCCGTTGGCCAGCTTGCTCAATGAGGCAGGCTGGGTCTGGGAGTAGTAGTCCTCCTCCAACAGGTGTCCATTTTGAGCATTGTTGGTTTTGTTGTAGTAGGCGATGTTGCCTAGTGAGCTGGGGGGACTATACGTGGAGCCTTGCTGGACCAGCTGGCCAGGTGAGGTGGGACTAATGGCAGAGTCCATTGACGTCATGGGCCTGGACCGCGAGGGCTGATGCAGGTACTGCTGAGTCCGCGCAGTCTTGTCTATGATGCCCATGAAGGGCGTGTTCCGAGAACGCGTGGTCTCGCCCTGATACAGCCCCCCACCTCCCTGGGGGGGAGAAATGGGAGAGATGTCATCACAGGCGCGCTCATATGTGGCCTGCAGGGGGATTTCCATCTGCTGAATGGAGGAGGAAGGCCTGAAGCCTGGCGCTAAATTAGAGGTGGATCCAGTTGAGATGTTGTTGCTGGAGGGGGAGAAGCGAAGGCCTACACTCTGAGAATGGATGAGAGGCCTGGGGGTGGGCACATGCTGCTTCAGCTCAGTAGTATTGGCACTAACGGGGCGTCTCACCATATGGGTGATCTCAGGGGAGCCCAGCTGGCATGGGGGCATTGCATTGGCGCGCTCCAGTACATGCTCAGAGACTGGGTAGTAGGCGGCGGACTGGCTGCGGCTTATCTGAGGTGTCTGGCTGTAACGGATGCCCCCCGGGCCCCCACTGCTGGCGCGGTAGGCAGAGGAGGGGCGCTGGGGTAGCTCATCCTTCAACAGGCCCGACTCCATAACCCCTCCTCGGCCGCCGTGCTGACAGAGGGCCCCAGCGCTGAGGCTGGCCTGGACCTGGGGCATGGACCGTCCATCCAGGGAGGGCTGGTAGACTAGACGGCTCTCCACGTCCACTGAGCCCCCTTGGTAGCGACCGCCAATGGCGTGACCCATCTGGCTACCATAGCTGCTGTTGCCCATCACGTTGCTGGGCTGGTTAGTGCGGACGATTTGGGCTGTAGAGGTCTGAAGACTAAGGCCTTGGGCTTGGTGGTGCTGGGACAGGGAGGGCTGTGAGCTCAGCTGGAAGGAGGGCTGGCTGCTCATTTTCGAAAGTGGAGACTTGGGTCGGCCCGGGAGCTGCTCTGTCTGATAGCGCACAGGAGAGCCAGACTGGGACCTGTACAGGCAGACGCTCTCCAATGGTGGACTGGCTCTGTACTGAGCAGCACGACGCAAAGGGGAGGACGGCGGGCTATGATGGTCCATCCCTTGACCCCCACTACCCATAGGAGGGGGGCTGAAGCGGTAGGACGGCTGGTGTACCGGCGAGGTATGAGGTGGACTGTGTCGGTAGTGGGAGTTCTGGTGTGTCGGGGAGAGGGAAGGTG
>OMOW01103564.1:0-12515 GCA_900312555.1 Lamprogrammus exutus | reverse complement strand
CAAAGTGTGTTTTCTTTGATCTTACCTTCCACACTGAAAAGCAATTACATGCAAATCTACGGGTACTGAACCTCTTCACCCTCATGATTTATAGGTTTTACCTGTGACAAAGAGATTATGATTCATTTGTCAGTTTATGCAGAGTTTAAAACTTGCTGATGTATTCGTTCAGTTTGCTCGTCTTTATTCCCCCCAGATGTTTCCATTCTCACATTCCAGCGTCTCATTTTTCGAGTTGTTTGCGTTTTGTTTGTTCGCTTGGCCCCCCGCTGTCTGCCACGGGACGTTGCCACCCGCCTCTTTTCACCTGTGGAACCCTGACCCACCAGTAGGAGTCGCTGGTGGAGCGACAAGGACCAGATCCCTCTGCCCGCTTCCCATCCATGGACATGGACAATAGGAACGCTCAACCAAGTCAGAGGCTCCACTGCCAGGGACGTGGAGATCTCACCCACTACTCAGGTAAACAAAATAAGAAAATCACACTGATAGGCCTGATGGTGGCGCTGTGAGAACAACTTTTATATTTCGGCTGAAACCTTTTGAACTTCATCACAGAATCAAAATGATTTGCTTCCTCTATTCCTTAGGCTGATTGAAAGGACTTGGTAATAACTTGTTAAATGTAATCATTGAGAGACGGAGTCATAATTGGAGAACTGTTGGGCCTTGATGGAGGTATGATCCTTTATCTGAATGACTTTGCTTTGAAATGTTGTTTTCCTGTCATGTCTGGTCTAAAATAAGCTGCAAATGAAATCGTTTTTTGTTTTTTGTTTTGCATTTCAAGGCGTTTCCCCTATTCTGTACTACAGCACTAACTGGACTGATAAAAAGTGTGTATTCTGGGTAACAACACAGTTTCTGTATATTCAGTAAAGCGACACCCTGAATGTCCATCCATTAATCGTTACAGCCTTTGTTTCACAGTGAGCCAGACAAAACAGCCACTAACACAAGGAGTTATCTGATACAGAAAAACAATTTCCTTGATCAAAATGTAGATTAAACCCTCCTCGGGGGATTGGTTGAAGGTTGTGAACATTATCATAGATCACAGGTGCAGAATTGCCACAGAGTAATAACCGGAATGTTAAAGTTCTCGACAAAATCTTTTATATGAACACCACCAACGTTTCTGTTTCCTCTCTGTGTGGACTGCGGGGTCATTACGCCAGGACGATGGCTGAACAGAAGCATTTTCCTTGGATTTAATCGTGGCTTTAACATCTAACCTGGCCTGGCAGACGCTATTAAAAGTGTTCCGAAAATTGGCCACCTGATGAGAGGGAGGAGGAGAGGTAAACGAACACAAGAAAGTCCAGGAGAAAATAATATGAGGACAGAATAATTCATAGCAAACATTAGAATTGTGAGACATTTGATGTAGACAGATATGGAAAAATAACACGAAATGTTATTTCATCGCATTGTCTTTAGCGTACATGAGTGCAGGAGGAGGCTGTGACCGGGATTATTTAGGCCTTCAGAGGCCAGAGCAGCATCAGACTCACTCATCTGCAGTGAACACTCATCATCTGGATATCAGTGAGGTCCCACAGTGCTTCCTGTTCGCGTGATGAATTATCCGCGTTCACCTGACTGTTTGACAGAGCCGAGCGTCACGGAAAATTGAAGTGAGATAACAGCGTAGGTGATGTAAACAAGCTGGATTCATAAAGGGCTCCACAAGAAATCTCTCAATCTGAATCGCTGAGACTCTCGTTTTATTTTTGTCTTGAAGCTCATTAACAACGTCAAACTCTTTACGACACAAACTGACTCGTTTCAAGAGTGTCAGTAAGTGGAAACAACAATATCTACAATCAGTGTGAGATTGTGCCACGATTGTGCAACTATTTATACTGGAAATAGAACAACAGATTTTTAAAACAGATTTTACTAAAAAATTAAGTCATAAAATTAAAGCTATAAGACTCAATTATAGACAAAAATGACTTTATGAGATGGAGATGATTTGCAGTATTTCGTAGAACTGGAAATTCATTAAGTTACTCTAAAAATGACAAAGGTAAACATTTAGCCTCAGATCATTTCAGTCTGCCTTCTTTACATTTTACCAGAGCTTAAAACATGATCCTAAACTCTGTCGGGGTTCCTGATAGTGTTCCTCACTGAGCTCTGTGTGAAGATGAAGCACAGCAGAGTAACGTTTGTAACTCCGCTCAGCTCGGCTGTTCCATTACAGCCACCACAGCTCCCAGCAGCCATTTCCATTCACATGACTGGAATTAATTCACTCCTGCCCCTCATCAGCCATCTTCATCATTAGTAAGCCATTTTCACACTGTGAAACACAACTAGACTCAGTCTCTTACTGTGTATGTTGCATAGCAACTGCATCACTCTTGAAGAATGAAACTTAATGTCTAACAGTAACAGTTTGCTAAAAACCATCATTAACCATCAACTGGCACTGCTGTGCTGCAGATGAAAATGAGGACAATGAATAATCAACATGTTCGTTATGCTGAACAGGAACATAATTTGAAGTTGGATTTGGATTTGAATCTGGTGCTGAAACAGAAAATTAATCGACAATAATTGTAATAACTAATATGAATGATTTTGTTTCATTCATCTACTAAACGGTAAAAATTGTTTGTTTCAGCTCTTCAAAAGTGAGCATTTTCCATGTTTCTCTTTTCTATATAACTAAAAAATGTATCCCTTTGTCCTCTTTAAGTTAAGATAAAAGAAATAGGAAGATGTCACTTGTGAGGGGCATCTGTGTTTACACTTTATGGACAATCAAAAAAATGATCAATAGACTGATTGAGAAGGGAAATATTTGTTCATTACAGGCTGAAGTGGCCAACATCAGATTCAAATCAGTGTGAAACAAACCAAATCAGATTTGTTTTGTCAGAAGAGATTTGAGCCACTTACAAATGTGGTCCTTCATCTGTCCCATACCTGATCTGTGAACTTGTGAACTCATGTAGGTTTTTTTTAGAATATGGCATATATCACTGTCATCATCATTCAGTGTTCGCAGCCCAGGTGTCAGTGGAGAAACCAGGCCATCGTAAATTTGTTAGATTTATATGGAGACGGTTCCACTCAAGCTCAGCTGGACAAGGAACTGAGCTCAACTGTTTGATCGGGATTCCATTTTCATTATTTGAGTGTCGCACAAATGGCAGTTTTTTGAGTGGCCTTTTAGCGCAGAGCCATGTCAGATACATGTTACTTACTGACATCATCAAGACAGAAAGTTTGGATCTGACTAGAGAATCAGAACTGAGCATTAAGGCCTGTAATGTCAATGTAGCATAAGTGAGTCCCTATGGTTCTCATCACATATGATGGTTGATCCTTCATCATCCAGGTTCCAGTCTAACATAATGCACCTTTAAGTGGCAAACTTGTGTAATTTGTACATATGAAACAATTTTGGCCTTATTCTACCTGCTATACTGAGCCAGAATCAAATTATTACACCTGTTTCACATGTATGTGAACTTATGAGGATCCACAGCGTATCACAGGATCATTTAACCAAAATCGGGGCAAATAAAATCACCTTTGCCATCCCCAGCCTCACTGAAACCTCTTGGCACATCAACTATTTCACTCAACAGTGTTTACATCTATTCAATGTCCCAACTGCTCTTTCCAACCTCCATAAACGGGCACAAACATACTCAACGGCTGCATCTTGGGAGAATAAAAGCTAATCAAATCCATTATCGCAGAGCTTTATATCCACATCAACAGCTCGTTTCAGCCTTTTACAGGCAACAGAAGGTGAAACTCAGCTGGCACCAGCTGGTACGTTACAACAACCAAACAATGTCTGGAAAGAACAGGCTGCGGGCACTCAGAATTTGGTTTTCAGTGTTGAAATGAAATGGAGATGGAGACAGACAGACATGGATGATAGACAGATAGGTAGATACATAGACAGATAGACAGACAGACAGACCTCTGTCACCTCTGCTTCACTGAAGTCAGCACAACCAAAACACTGAAGCTCCATCAGCTCCACGGTTATCCTGTCACCTCGACCTCTCAAGCAAAGAGAAATTTTAAATTGGATCAATACCCTCCTGCTCTAGCTTTTCCTGCTCATACAGATATTGGCAGCATTGGCGAATGATGACATCATAGATCAAGCCAGCAAACTATCAATGGCTGACTGCATGGCAGTCTCTGTAATCAATGTACTGCTGGGTATTGAACCTTGATACTCTTAGAAACCAACCCAAATGTGTCTTTGCACCAAGTACAGAAAAACGCGAGGTAGGAGAACATTGGCACCAGAGTCTTAAACTAGTTTTTTTATTCTTTAATTAGACGTTTCATGCATTAATCAACATTTTATTGTATATTTTGTTACTATATGTTCTCTCCACTGACAAACCAACTAACTTTTGATTCTAACATGTCCTGTTCCAAAGTTATTGACAAAATGTAACTGTTGTGGTTATAGCGCCACCATCAGGCTGACTGATGTTTCAATTTTTGCATAAGTAGCAAGTACACATGTCCACCAAGTTTGGTTACGTTAGACTAATTCATTCATGACATACAGCACTTTTTGAGGAATGAGCCACGCCCTCTCAACTTTGGGAGCCAATTACAGCAAAACGGTGCAAAATATCAAACAACAAAGAGCTTGGTCCAGACATTCTACATGTAACAATTTGTGCCTATTGACCCAAAATTGTAGGAGGAGATACAAAAAAAAAAAGCTTTGGAAAAACATTTTAAATGGTGGAAAATCCTCTAAGTCATAGAATTTGGATTCTAAGGCCAAACATGTTTTGATGGATTCTTCCCTGGATCATGTCCAACCTGCCCACCAAGTTTCATGGAAATCTGTCAATACCTTTTTTGAGATTTCCTGCAAACGGACAAACAAGACTGAAGAGGAAATAACCGACTGTTGTACCAATTGGCCTGCTGTTTTACAATGGTGTGAAATTATCAATCAGTTATTGTAGAATCTAGATGTGATCGGCAGAGGAGTGTGAAGCCTAATTACTATGAGCCTCCAATGAGCAGGACTGGCACACGAAAACAAATATTAATTCAGGCACAAGTAACAATTGTGCAGCATGATTAAATATCAAATGGCATTAGATTAATGATGAATGAAATATTGATCATTTAATATCATTGGTGGCTCAGAGCAGAAACCATAACCATAAAATCAAACACCAGCATGTGGCTTTTGTGATGTAGAGCGAGTAAGTAAAGAGCTGACTGTGTTAATTTCCCACACTTGAAATTAAATGCATATAATACCACATGATTTAAACAAATAAAGCAGGTTTTTATAAATAAACTACAAATGCATTTCCTGAAGAGAATGCATCGTTATTGCTTACTGCTGAAAAGTGTACAGAATGGTTGCTACGGCATTTGCTGTGGTGTATGATGTCATCGTTGAGGTCTTGAAGGCTACTTGAACATTTTTCCAATGTATTTGATTTGCTTAATATTTATAACTGCTTAATATTTCCAAATTTATAAAAGACATTAATACCTAAAGTCATTCCAATAATGTGCGAACTATGCTGAACATTTTGATATTTGAACTGCAGAAAATTTGAAAACAACAATAAAGATGTAGAGGAACAAAGGCTGTGATTTCCTGAAGCAATCACAGCAATAATTGTAAGTCGCCTGCCTCATTGTGAGTTATTGTGACATATTTTGGTGTGTATGCAGGCACAGCAGCTGGTGCCCCAGCGTGACCAGGCCTTGCAGGAAGAGCAGTCCAATGACCATCTCAGACGCAAGTTCGCCACTCAGGCCAACACTGACGGCCCCTCGATGCAGACCAAGATGGAGGCAATTCAGAGGCCAACACAGTCTCAGTCATCACTGTTTTGTTAAAGCTGCTCATCTGGGGTGAAGACCTGTGTCCTCTCACGCGTCATTTCCATCAGCCAATCAGACACTTACTGATCATGGTTTCGACTGTTGTCATAAACCCTTCTCAATGAACACAGGAGCACGCATTTATCCTGGATAATTGAATCCAGCTTTTCTAATCAAGTTCTCACGTGCGGTTGAAGAACCAAAATATCCAGCTGGGTGCATGACTGTCTTGATCTCGTATTTGTTAAGTGACATAGCGGGCATACCCCCCAGGGCTAATGTGAGCCACTGTGTTGACATGATGAGAGAGTTAGGACTGAGATAACGTTTCCACTGGAAACTACCAAAGAAGAAACCAACATGTTAACTGCTGTTTCTCCACCATGACCATAACCATGCCTCTCCATTCTTTGGATTCCCCTCTGGACCAGAACTCATAACTGTCGCCATCTTATGGAGTTTGAGCTGAATTTCTTGTCTCAGAGTATTATTTTCCCAGATCACAACCTCCTCCTGCTCTTGGTTGAGATGTTTCAGAGCATCAATTTCCTGCTTCTTGACCTCTTTCACCAGCGTCAGTTTTTGATGGAGCTGGTTCTCCTCCTCTTGCTTTAGTATGAGATCTTTCAGAGCGTACCTTTCCTGGCTCACAAACTCTGTCTCAGCCTTAATGTCTTTAAAATTGTCCTTCAAGGCCTTGTGATTTTGTTTGAGATCACGATTCTCTCACTTCTGAGCATCATTTCCCTTGCTCGTGACCTCCTTCTCCAACTTGTGCTTTTGGAGGAGCTCACAGATTTCATGCTTCAGAGCAGCAATTTCCTGGCTCACGAACTCTTTCTCAGGCTTAATGTCTTTGGACCAGATGTACTAAGCATGACACAAATTACCGTCCAGGCTGCAAATGTCTGCGTCGCTGCATGTTTTCAGTCTGATTATGTAAATGAGCACAGCCGCAGCAAGTCGATTTGAATGCACTGCAGCTATTTAAGACGCTTCTTGCATCTGTCAGGAAAGCAATACAAAAGAGCCTCTCGGTTCAGAGATATGATATAGTGCCACATTCCACGGAGTTCCTGTGTTTTTTGTAGAGAGCACCATTCAGAGTCAAACTGTTCTCTGGTTGTAAACAACTATGTATTCTCAAACACTAGTAAATTAAAACGTACTCGTGCTGTGTAGTTTAATAAGCCAACCACAGATTATATTGTTATCACAAATTCTGCAATGTCATCGAGGACCCGACATAATGTCACCGGCTTTCCAGACAATTGCAGTCGTGGTACCTAAACAAACCACAGAATGCACTTTGAAGAAAATGCACCGCGACTGCCCCAAGTTGAAGGTGGACCTGAAACACGTACACAGCACGCAGAGAGTGTTCAGCGCTGTGCTGCCTGGCCAGGACACTCGAGTTTTTGTTTAGGCACATAAGAGACAGCCTCATCCCACAGCTTGGGCGCTTTCTATTCTATATGAGGCTAAGTAGCAGAAAGCTAACAAAACAAAACAAAAACAACTCCTTTTTTATCTAATATGCTCTGTTTGAGTGTTTCTGTACAAGACGATATATTAGAAAGGAAAATGTGACCAGAATGATTGTTTGGGTTTATAACCACTAAACGCGAGTGTGCAGCCATGGAGCTTAGTTGCTAAGCTAACAGAGGGGAGATGTGTTATTGATTCGTAGCTCAGTGTTAATGCCCGCTGCAAACTCTGACACAAGGAACAATTAAGAAAACTGAAAAATGAAAGTGAATATGAAAAGTTTTGTTTCTTATGAAAGAGCAAACTTACAACTTACGCATGGTCTCAACCCAACATGGCGATCACTGACTGACAATGACATTTGTTAGGAAAATGAGGCAAAAACAATGACTTAAGAACTCAAAGATCACAAACCAGATTTTGCCACATATTGCTTGATGTTTTTCTTGGCTGAGCGATCGGCATGCCAATGAAACTTTCCATCACAAATGTAACCGGAGCCGCTCCCTTCCTGTTTATGTTTCATTCCCTCCAGATATGCTGGGTGTGGATCACAAGCCACCATATGGCGAAGGGTTTACGGTTTATTTCCATAACAGCATGGTGAGGTATCGACAGCTGGATTAATCTACAGTTACAATTCGATCATTGATTTCAAACTCGAGCTGTGCACTGTAAATAACGGTGATTATGTCCGGACACTCTTGTTGTTGTCATTTGTGCCTCATTATCAGCTGCTGTCCCAGAGACGGTGGTCAATGTGTTCTCAGTGACTAAAGAGACAGATCAGTGTGAACGCAGTCACAAAATGACACAGGCAGACGTGTGACAAACAAAATGTCACATATGCTCTGTGACATCTGAGATCTGCTCTGAGGTTTTGTGGTCTAGCAATAAATGTGCAGCACTGAGCACCGAGTGTGTCCATGGTGTTTGTGTGTGTGTGTGGGGTGTTGTGGTGGTTTGTTGGGACTATGCAAATGCGCAAGGTTTTAAAATATGCACATCATACACACTATAAATTAATTACTTTACATATTCACAACACGACTTCATGCTTTCGCAAAGCCGCAACACACAGCTCAGGTGTCTCGTTGTGTCTATTGTGCAGTCAGAAGAAAGCTCTCGACTCTTTTGGCTCTGCTCTGCTCATGTCCCTTTGGGATACAAAATCATTCTGTTACTTTGTCAATAAAGGTCATTAAGATTTCATGCACTGCTGTTGGGAAGGTTAAAAAAAACTGAACAGGATGTGGTGAGAATTCCAAACCATAACGAAATCTGTCGCTGTGTTTCCATTGACAGTTTTACGAAAGACGTAACCGACAAAGTTCATCTGCAAAACGGCAGTGTTTCTATTACAGGAAGTTAGTGAAAAAGATTTGCTTTTCTCATCGTGCGATGTTCGGATCAGAAGTAAACATGGAGCAGGCGTTCCACGATCTGAGGAGTGAATTATCATGACAAATATATCCGTGTTTCTCGCGGATGAGACTGGACTGGACAAACGCTTGGGGTTTAATGAGAGAAATGTCCACCAGCAGGTTTACAGTGACATCATGGTCTACTAAGACCATTCAACCAAGCTGAACCGCTGATTACAGAGCTGAGGTAAGTTACTAAAGGCCGTACCAATATTTTTGGTCCATTAAACAAAATGTCGTCTTCTGTGTTCCACCAGCACTGCTGCTGCACAGCTCCCTTTGCTTAGCTTCTTTACATTTGTAACATACGGCGTTGCCATGGTTTGTCACGCATATCCTCTTGCAGTTCATACAAAAGACGGTATGCATCTGTAAACATCCATCACACCCAACCAGCAAATGAAACACTAGACGTCATTGTCCTACGTAACCACTAAGGCGCGCTTTAAATTATTTCTTTATCAACTGGCCACAAAATCCACCTCAAGCGAAGCGTAAAAAGGTTTTTACAACATTTGACTGTTTCCATTACAAACTTTTCAATTGGTAACTTCAAAATGCCCAAAACGCAGCTCAATGGAAACCCGACCAGTGAGCGCAGATTGTTGTGCGTTGGTGTTGTACGACCTATGGTTTGTGTTATCACAGCCCGTGTTCTGCTACAGCTTCATTCTTCTTCTTCCGGGTTCTGTACACTTTTTGGCACTTAACCTCTTCAGCATACTTTAACCTACATCATATTCAGGACATTATTGGAATGACTTTTGCAAAAATGTAGGTAATATTAACACTGTATCCTCATTAAGTGCAATTACGTTACTGCACAAATATATAACTAAATTGACAGTATTAGTACATATCTGAGTTGTACACGGTGAGAGAAGTTAAGACTTAAGACTAAAGAGTGCTTCTGAGACTCCGTATGACAACGCCAAGCAAAGGCGAGAGATCGCAGGCTCAGAGACAGCGATGAGGTTCAATCAATCAAATTGCTCTCAACAGGTAGAGTCTGGTCCTCAGAGCAGCAGAGACGTGGAGTCTCCAGGCTGGTAGAGAGTTTGTTTTACAAAGTGAGTGCAGGTCAGTGACGTGGGCTTCTGGCCTTTGTTAGGTTTTATAAATGCTCTGGCACTTCACACGAGTAGGAACGCTGCAGCATCAACGTGCAAAATGTGACTAAATATTCAATACTGTCAGTCTGACTTGATGCAGAACTCTTCCAGGTGTGTAGCACATTTGTCATGTTTCATCTTTGATCATCTGACGATTGCCATTTAGGAAATTACAAAGTATTCTGACATTTCAAATTAAGAGTTGGCTTTTTGCTGAATATTTTATGCAAGTATGAAAATGGAAAACGCAAAGACGACAACTTCACAGTGATAAAAAAAGACGTGTGAGCCATTTTTACTGTGATTTGTGCATTTCAAAATCTACCTGTTAATTCATGTTTCTCATTTGTGTGAAAAGCTTTATGACTGCAGGTTATCGGTATGCTTACTTCAAAATACTGTAAAATAATAATGTAAAATGTAAACATAAATAAACAAAATAATAACAAATATCCCAGGCTTCTTACAATTCTGGTATAAGTTGTTCCAAACCTTTCACACTGTGGCAGAGAGTCTTCTAAATATTTACCTTTCCTAATTTTGCCTCAAAAATGTAACAAAAGATGACTCTCACTCAACTGTGATCGTGCAGAACATATGTAAAATCTATTTTAAAACAATTAAACCGTTTCTTTACCCTCCGATGACTTGCATGCATGGCTAATTCAATTATCATGCAACCCTTAAAATAGGTCAAATTTGCACGGTACATCCACAGGAATGTTACATTTGTATTTTGATGTTTATATAAGCACGATTTTAGCAGACAGTCGCTGGGGTGTTGATGCAGCAGGTCATCACCTGTTTGGATGAAGCTTTTTTATCGTGATTAATAAGCTAATGAGAGCTGAATAGGCTGATATTGTTTGGAGTCTCACCTTTCTGGAGACGTTCAGGCTCCTCGCGGTTCCTTGTTCCAGCTTATTCAAATACTCTGGTGGTGTTTCAGGTAAGGAAAAGTCGTTTTCCAGTTTTTACATCCACAAACGGAAGATCTGTAGGAAAAGAGCAGCGAGGATGGGAGCAGGAAGCGCACATCAGCACAGCTGCAACTGTTGGAGCTTCTTTCCTGCCCTCTTTGTCTCAATGGAAGAGAACATGACACATTATCGTTCATTTGTGATCAATATCTCGCATTCTTCACCTCCAAACGAGCGGGCGAGCGCAGATTAAAAGCGCAGTTGAATTTTTGCGTTCAATTAAAAGCGATTTTCTTCAGTTTTTAACGACACTGGCGCGGCGAGCGATGGATGAGGCATGACTGCTGCGCGTTCACGGCAGCTCTCGCTCGTCCACGCGTCCGTCGTTCTCCGTGGACGTGGGAGTGGACAGCAATAAGTAATAATTCATGGAGACCGAGGGAGAGCTGCTGCTGCTGCTGCATTCAGGGACCCTGCTTTAAATACAAAAGCAGCTTTTTATCACCGCAGCTGCATCGTGATCAATGAATGATTTATCAAAGGTTTAATGTGGCTGAAGTGATTAGAAATAACTGTTTTGATTCTCTTGCAAACAAAAAAGCTCCATTCACACATAATCAAGAAAAATTAAGTCTTGCATTATTGATTCATTTATTCATTCATTTATTTTTCCGCATGTTATTGAAGCATCTATTTCAATGTCTATTCCCCAAAAATATGTTTTAAAAAATAAATCATAATAATCATATGTATATTATAGAAATCTAAATTAAAATGAAAAATAAATAATAATAAATCTATATAAAGTATATAAAAATCCAAGTCTCAAATAATGTGAGAAAAAATTCCCACCCCCAAAAAAATAATCTGCAAAATTCATCCACAATTGTAGAAATTACTTTGAAAAAGGATCCCTATATCTCTAAATCAACAATCAGCAGTGTTAATTGTATTTCCTTGAATTTAGAAAATAAAAGCATTAATGATTTTGTTCCTTCTTGTTCTTGTTACTCTAGTTTGTTCCTGATGAGTTTGAGCTCCAGTCATGTTTATTCGCGTTGCTCATGAGTTTGTAGTTTGCTTGTTTAGTCTCATGTTTCATTTGTTTTCTCGTGCCTCTGGACTCGCCTTGTTTCCCGCCTGATTTTTTTAACCTTACCGTTCTTTATTGTCTCCTATTTTAGTTGGCTTGTTTTTGAGTTACTTAATCAACACTGCTCCTCATAATGATTGTTGTTGCTTGCATTTCAGTCCTAGCCCTTGTACTCCAGTAGTTTTATGACATCTCTATATAAATAAAATATATAAAAAACAATCTGAAGTCCTAGCAAATGTTTAAACAAACTGAAACGTCTAGAGAGTAAATCTAGAGAACCCCCCCCCTCCTCCAAAAATAATCATTCCAAATCTTTCACACTGTACAGTCAGATGTCTCAATTATTTTTCCTTGAATGTAAAAAAATAAAGCATAAATCTCAGGGTAAAATTCTCGAAATTTTTATTTCTGTGATTGCCGTCTTTGCATTAACAGGCAGGCTACACTTCTGGGTAAATGTAATCACGCTGAATGGAGTTTTTAATACAAGGAAACCAGAGTGCCTGGTGAAAGAGCAACAACACGCAAAGATCACGCTAAAAGGATCCGCGCACAAAGCTTGTGAGAGTCAACACAGCCCAAACGTGAAAAGAAGTTATGGATCTTTGATTTCTTCTGCTTC
>OMOW01103563.1:0-10319 GCA_900312555.1 Lamprogrammus exutus | reverse complement strand
TGTATAGTTAAAATGCAGTTAAAATTAATTAAATGGATTTGTATATATATATATTTAAATAGGATTTCAAATGTTTACTTGTGACAATCTTTTCATTTTCATTTCTGCCAAACCCATAAATGAGACAAAAATGTGACACATTTTCTAGAATCATGTCCCTAGGGTATATATATATATATACACATTAATCTAATCTAATTTCAAAGACCTTTAACTTTTATTTCTACAGTTTCTACATACTCTTATTAGTTTTAATGTCAGCTGTTATTGTTGCATGATGTTTAGGCTGGTTTCAACAAATCCTGAAATATTTTCACAGTGGCAGATTTCTTTTACTTGATACTAAAAATCACTCAATTACAGAATATTTTGCTTGTTTCTTGACAAAATCATTGCCGTGTAAGTATATGTGTCTTCATCTCTTTTGAGTGTATCTGTATTTCATGTGCAATACATGGAATATGCCTATATTAACCTGAATGACCTGGCTGAAACTTGAAAAGCATTGTGTGTGTGATTGCGAGTGTGTTTATGGACGCCTGTCCGCCAGGTCCCCTCATTTACTCATTACATTCTGAAGTGACAACTCATCATCCCATCAACTAGAAGGCAATGGAAATGATCCTTGATCTGGATCCTGTTAACCTTTGACCCTCAAACACACACACAGAGACAAACAAAGCAAACCTAAATTCACGAACTTCTACCATCCCTAAATCCTCTCTTTTGCCCCTGGATAATGACTCTTCGTGTTTGGGTATGTTTCTTTTTAACCTGTGTGTCATGGTATGACATGTCAGAGGCACACCCGTACATCAGACAATACACTGTATGTGTTTGCATGCATGTGGTTCACACCACCACGGCAGTTACAGACTTAAAAGACGATTTGCCTGTGATAGCAAACAGATTAGGTAACACCTGTAGATACGCAGCAGGTTTCCCTCATGAATGCACCGACTCTCACACACACACTCACACACTCTCAGAGGCCGCTCCTTGAAGGGCCCGCTCACTGTTGGCCAGGTCGCTCATAATTCACTCCAAATGTCTGTGAATTACTGAATTGGGTGTGGTGGGTTCACTGTAAGGAAATTGTAGTTATGTAACAAACGATAAGATAGAACACAAAAGAAACAATAGAATACAGTACCATAGAGTAGGATAGAATAATGTAATGGCAAAGAAATGGAAAGCATTTCCCAGTGGGTTAATACAGTAAATTAAACATTTGACATAATCTGGGATAGGCTAAACATCAAGATGAATTTTGGCACCGTCCCCCTTTCCTACTATCATTTGCCATCAAGTCCTGATGGTTTGGATAATTGTAAAGATTATCTTGCCAGATTGCATCATCCAGTCAGCTCAGAAGCTGTATTATTGTGGCTCTTATTATAATATTAAAAATGTTTAATATTGACAATCTGGGAGCAAAACAGAAGGAGTAACACCCATGGAACCACCTGCGATGTTTAACATCAGGTGAATGTATTTCAGAAAGGGAAGATACACTGGATTTGTGTCAACAACATGATCGTGTAATGTTTCTTTTCATTCATTTTTCGTTCTTTCTTTTTTCTCTCTCAGTTCTTGTTTTTGGCAAATAAAAATTCCCCATGATCTGTCATGTTGGGGAAGTCACCTTTGATCCAGGTTTATTTCTGGTTTGGAGAGTCTTGAATCTTGCTGTTTGCAAATGGAATCTGTGAGTGTGTGGTGTGCTTTTGTGGACAAATCTTGTCCGTGTGCATGATCTCTCAATTTATCAGAGCAACTCAGAAACTGTGAAACTTATTTGTTTTATGTCATTAGTGTTGAGTTTCTCAAAATCTGATAAGGTCTGGAAAATCTTGTTGTGTGCCCCAACCTTTGGTGTTACCTGTGACTTTAAGGCCAAAGATCTGACCCTGATAATGAAAGGTCACATGGCAAGTCTGCTCTGGTAAAACAACCTCTTTTTCAGCCAGCCTCTGAAAGGAGGATTATGGGTTGTGGACAGAAGACAAGTGTGGAATTGGACACCCCACATTCTTTCCTGAAACCTATAAATCTATCTCATCACACTGAAGCTCTTGTTTGTCTCTCTCACTCTCTCTCCCTCTCTCTAGCTCTCTCTCCTTTTATTGCACTTTCTCTCCCGCTGCTTATCCCATAATCCAGGCCTGTATTCCTGCCTCACTATTTGCATGAGAGATGGTTTGTGTGTTTATGGAGGCATTTATTCCCTCTACTTTCTCTCTCTACTCACTCAGTTCTCTCTTTCTCCCTCTTTCTTTTCTGTTTTTGGCTCTCCATAGCTTGTACTCCATTACATGCTTCTCATGATCAGATTTCTTATGTTACTAATCCCAAGGTTATGACAATAATTTTGAAATGTACAATAATTTGCAATAAAATGTCAAGGCTTCCAAAGCAATAGTAATGTAATGTTACTTACAAAGAGTAGTTTTATTGTTGGCTGTTAATTAAAATTCACATCTCCACTTTTTGGTATTTGCATGCTTTGATATTATAAAGAAAGAAAGAAAGAAAGAAAGAAAGAAAGAAAGAAAGAAAGAAAGAAAGAAAGAAAGAAAGAAAGAAAGAAAGAAAGAAAGAAAGAAAGAAAGAAAGTGTAAAGAGTAAAAAGTGCAATATTCCTCTTGAGACTGGTGAAGAGAAAGTAACAATTAGTTAGGTAGAGTAAAATTGTGGCAGCTGCCTTTCCAAATTTTCCATCTCACAAACCATTTATTCCACTCCCCTCTCTCTCCAGCCTTCCCAGCGCTCACCTTCCTGTTGCCATCCCACCCTAAACCGTCCATCCTTCAAACTCTCTTTCTTTCTCTATCTGCACCCGTCCGTCCTCCCACAGTTACTCCATTCCATCCCTGATGAATTCCTCCCCTCTTGCTCCATTTGCCCATTTTGCCACATTCCTATCCTCTGCCATCACACCTGCTTTTTCACACAGGCCAAAGGCCCGTCAGGCCATAAGTTTTCCTCTCTGCAGTAAACCAAATTCTGGACAAAGACTCTTTGGTGCCACTCTGCATTCTTGGCTCACCGTTCCCTGCAACTGAACAAGCAAACGCAGCATAAAAAAAGGGATACACTGCCAGTAACATGTTTTTTGTGAACTGTCCCCTTGATCAGTACTCCCATTCTGTAAAGTCTATTCATTTTCATTGGTTTTGTGAGTTTTTGAAGGCCTGTGCCAAAGTCTGCAATTCTGGTAAAGAGCACAGGCACCAAACCTTATCCGCTCCACATATAACAGCCTTTATGAGTCACTTGCGGTCTGGAAAGGAAGCACAGATCCAGATTTGAGGCTCAGATTTGGCGATGGTCAGATGTTTTTTTTATTCAACTTCTTTTTTCTCTTCCTCAACAAGGGGCAACCATGAGGGAGTGCGTCACGTCTTTATTTCCCTTTCGTGAGTCCCTGCTGTTTGGATACTCCATTGTGTTTCTCTTTTATTGTTCCCCTCTCATCTTGCGAACGTACATTCCTGCTTACTTTGGAGAGTGTTAAGAGCCTAATTGGATAACCACAATTCAGGTTATGTATTTTAGGATGAAAACAAAATTTTGAGATGCCAACAAGAGTTTTCAAACTCAGGAAAGTGTTCAAGTTCATGAGAACATTTTGCAAATACAGGATGATTTTTGATGTTTGAGCAACTAAGCTTGGGAACTAAAAGCATGAAAAGTATGAACTTCAAAGGCCAAATGTGTGATTTGATACAGTTTGTATGCACCCATCCACAAAAAACACTGGTTATCAATGTTGAGTATCTTGCTATGCCAGTGCCAAAATGACACACCTTGGCTCCAATTCATTGCCAGCAGTCAAATGACCTCAGTGTTTATTTTCGCCTTTGTAATCTCAAATGACATACATTATCAAGGAGTGTAAAATTCAATCACTAACAGCACTCTAATAATTCTGTCTGAATTTGCCTGACTTTAACCGTAGATAGCTCATCAGATTGCCACCATCGCCACGATGAATTCCTCACATTGCAGTAAACATACATGATCATCCTCAAAGTCATGTAACAGCTCTCTTTCATCTTTTAGGTTTTGCGTTACATGGCACTTAACTGATACTCTGGTGCGCAAGAGCTCCAAATGTTTCCCCACACAGCATTCCCAAAGTGGAGCTTTGTACTTTTATGGTGAAAATACAGACAAGGATCACTGTTTGACCCGTCTGGCATCTCTCTCATAACGCTGTTATCATCTCTCAGTGAGGAGGATTTGTATGAAAGCCTGCTTCTGAAACCTTTGTAACATATCCACAATGCTGGAGGCTACATACAGAATGTATTTTCTTAGGGACACTACGCCAAAAATTTAACTATTAAAGTGGACACGATATATAGATTTTGATATTCTTATTTTCATTTAGGGGTTTATTTACATTTGCAGTGCTTTGATGTGCAATAACAACACACACTTCTTTAACTTTCTGCAGTGCCACTGTGCACAGTCAGTGAAAACATCCCATTTTAGGTACTCTCCGTTTATGATTAAGGATGCTGGCCAAACCCTCACTTGCTAACCTCATACTAAGCCTCTGTGTTACAATCCAAAACATAAAAACAAAATTTAAAAAAATTGTGACGGAAGACTACCAATCAAAAATGAAAAGTAGAAATGCATTTTACTGTATGCATTTCTGTAGGCATCAACCTCAACCACTGACACCAATAATGTTCAACACATACTCCATACCATATTACATTATAAAAACAAGGTCAAACAAAACACATTATATGTCCCCTTTACACATCAAATACGAACATGTAGGATTTAAAGGTGGCTTTAAAAAGTTGTTTCCTGTGTGACAAAGAAAGCTAAAAGAAAAATACTTCTCAAACCACTCCTGTACTACTTCTCCACTGCATACCCACATATTCAGTATGTTCCTAACACATATATCATTGCTAAAATATGAAGAAGAAAAGAAAAGTTTAAAAAAAAAAAAAGAAACACACCCACAGACATGCACAACCCTGTTGAGCTCACAAACGTGCATGTGCTGACTAACTGAATTCATCTGGCAGCCAAGTAAGCAAGGACGAGTGCCTCTGACCAATGAGAGAGCAGGCATGGAATAAATCCAACAAAAGAACTCGCTTGCAAAACAGACTGGGTTGTCTGTGAGGTTTTAGATGGAAGCTGGGTTTTATACATGTTTTGGAATGGGTAGTGGGGAAGTGGATCACGTTGCGGGTTTTGATCCTTTTATAATATTGTAAAAATGGGTCAACATTTGAATGAATCCAATCAGCTACAACTACTGACTTTTTAGCACCACCCTTCAAGCCTACATAAGTGTTTCATATGTAAAAGATTTTGTGCACTTTAACTTATGCCCATACAGTATCCATGCTAGTTCACTGTTTCCTTACTCCTCTGTGTCAGACAGCTTAACATAAAACCATTGACGTGTTGACAGATGCTTGTCTGTGGTGTCGGTTCCTCTCTGAGGAATGGCAGAGCGATGGTATTCATAAATCATCACAGTCGCCCAAAGAACTACCTGACACACAGTCTGTGTAATAATAACATGCCTAATCGTGTCATTTGGCATCAAAACACATAAAAGATTTAAGCTTTAATGCTCTACATTCATATTAGAAGTAAAAGAAATGGCTTATTTAACAAAAATGTCTTTAGGTATCTTTCAAATTTCTGTTTACATTTTATTTTTAGCCAAGATAATCAAAACAGGGGAGATTCATCTACAGGCACAATCTAATAAGGATTAGATTCATCTTAGACGTTTTGTAAATTTGCTGTGTAATTGCTGGAGGGAAAATTGTTGTGTAAGTCTGCGTTCGTCAGTACCACCCACACTAAAACTGGTCTTTAAAACCAAATATATCATGTCACACCAACGTGATGAGGTCGTCACTCAGTGCCACACATTAGAGTAGGCCTAACTTTAAACACTGCAATCAGGCTTTGTGTGAGTTTAAACTCTGACACACCCAAATTCATGTATGGGCTCAAGTAAACATAACACAAGCCAGGGCGTAAAGATATGCTTGTTTACAAAGGTCACTAAGAACTTGTGGGTGAGAAGAGAAGCAAAGAGAAGAGAAGAGAAGAGAAGAGAAGAGAAGAGAAGTTTCCAACCAACTTTTGAACCTCCTTCCACTGCACCCACTCACCTGTGACAGATCCACCCTGCTTAGACACAGATAAAGTTTGTGTGAAAACGCATTACAACAGTGAGACTCCACATGGCCTCCTTATACAAACATCACAGCACTAATCTTCCATCTGTGTCTGCAAGCTATCTGAAGGATAAAGTTACACCAAAATACCATATCGTAGTAGTATATCCTTGTTGCATGCCTCTGTTTCATACATGTTTAGAATTTGAATCAAATTAATGAGTCAAAAAGATAAGTTGAATAACGAACATTGGTTTGTTTGATGGTTAACTTAATTGTGTGAAACATTTTAATGAGATTCACTGTATTATATAATGTGATGCTTACGGGGAAGTAAGCAAATCTTATTGACTGACACCGCTTTTACGCCGGTTCCAAACAGGATGCAATGTGAGCTAATTGATAGCGATATCGCATTGCAGCGTTTTCATATCACAATGTGCAAAGCACGAACCAAGCACAGTCACAGCTGGGGACAGGCCACCAAAAACAGGGACTGAAAACGTGGACATTTGGTCACCTCCATGTTTGTCACTACAATCCTCTGTCCTCACCACTTCATTCATACAACTTAGCTAGCTAGCTAGCACTAAAAAGCACTAACCAGCCAGTTAACATTGGATGTTTCCACAGATTTTGTCAGAAAATAAATAACATAGTGTACTACGTTTTGCGACAGACAGCTCTATTTTCCCTCAATTCAAGGTCACACATCGGCTCTCCCAGATGATCTTTCACCCATGTGTCATTGCCAACCACATTACAACTCTCCCTCCTCACTATAGGGAGAGCCCAGACACACTTTTATCTCCAGATGTGTCACTGTAGTAGACCACCATAAAGATAAAGAGCTATGAGGCTGGGTTTCATGAATGGATATCTCACACATATCAATAAGCAGCATTGTTGGTTTGTGAATCATAGAGGCTGAGATACGCATGCAGCAGTTATGACAGAACACCCTGTGTCCTTCCGAAATTTAGGCTGACACATGCAATTACAGGCGCTCACACGCGTAATTATTCAGACACAAAAACACAGATGGAGAAGGAGGCAGAGTGAGAGAGAGAGACGTGTATACACAAACAATCCCACACATAATGTATTCCTGCTGTCCATGGCTCCTTGGAGATCCTCATCTTTGCATAGGTTTCACCAAACCTCCAAAACATTTTGTCATTTCACTGTGACATGAGGATGAGCCAAATGTGGAGTTTTATCGCTCTGATAAATACCACTTGTTGAGGTAAGTGTCAGTTATCCCTACCATGTTCTAAAATTCTCCCCCGAGTATTCCTGCTGCAAACCAAAACTACTTTCTTTTCCAGGCTTGGATCCAATGTTTTTCCTCTTACTTTTCTTTTCCATGGCACCATAGAGACTTTTAGATGTAAAGCACTGACATTTGAAACACTGTTGGTATTGTTCTGGGGCACTGTGGGGGTGGACACCGTTCCATTTATTATGACCAGGGGAGTTGCACTTTCACGACTCAAGAAGTATATGACCATGTACGTATGTTACCAACAGTTTTGTGATAGTATGTACATAATGAGTTGGAGACATGAAGAGAAACAGAACTGCAGAGACAAACAGAAAAAAACAGATGTCTAACTCCATAGAAAGCAATTGGAGAGCACATACCTCCACCAAAGATGATTTTTACAGCTTTGTACAAAAATAAATTGTAAAAACAAAAAAAACCTAAAGAAACTAAAAAAGCCATTAGAGTTAGATCTTTTATTACATTGTATCTTTTTTTATTTGGTTTGGTTTGTTGTCGATGTTTTTGCTCCTCTTACAGCGTTACAACCAGCTAATGATGATGCAGCAACTGCATGAACATCTGTACAGATGCCTGAGTTGCTACATTATATGTTTGGGGAGGTTGGTTGAGGTTATCCTGGGCCCCAGAATATCAAATTAATATCTAACCTTTCTTTCTGTGACTCATCCAAATACGTGATGTAAGGCAACAGCACACAAATACGAAAGTGCTTTTTGAAGGAAATAACAGCAGACTGCATTTAAAATAGTGGACAGAGAGACCAACCATGTCGAGGAAAGTGCTTCCATTGCACACTTGTTGATGCACGACATCCTCCATGAGAGACAGCAACAAAGGCCATTTAAAAACCCATGCAGGAGGTCTGGTTTGAGAACCTCCTGGACAATATGGTCATCAGCATCAGTCTCTCAGCAGGGATGTCCATTTCACTTTCGGGTCCTCGAAATTCGCTCTCTTTTACCAGTTGATTGGTTAAACAAAGTGTGCTTGATGTCACAGGGCACTTTTCTGAAAATATTTAACTTCATTTTGTTTCAGTTCAGATTTTATTTCAGTGCAATTTCAGTATAAGTCCATGTGAGGTTTAAACACAGCGCTCTTGGTCCACTATTGTTACAGAGGTACGATATTTAGGTTGAGACATTTCACACTGAAACGTCTGCTTTGTTTCCCCACAGAGAATACATTTCATAAGAGCTCCTCATCCAGTGACCTCCCCAGCAGCCTTTGCAGAGAATGAGTTCATATACAGCATTAGTCAGCCTTAGAGAGCCAAGTTTCATAACACCCACGTATAAGACTCACTCTTCCTTTTTATATTTTCAGGGTTTGTGGTTTCACTCAAACTCTAAGGAACCATAATAATGGCATGTAGCACATGCCCAGACAGCTATTGTAGCTCCACGGCGCAGAAGACACAAAAGTGCATTCTGTCGTTGAAAGCTTATAGCCTGAGGGAACGTTCAGAGTAGATTTAGCTGTTGTATGACTTGGTACAAAAGACAGATCAGTTATCGAAGTGGATATAAAAATATCTGTCTCCTCATGTTTGACCTACAAATCTATTTTTGACATCCAAGTAATTGAAACCACATGTTAATTACAACAACTGGGTATATTGTAACCAGCACTTTAGTTTTGATTGGAAACAGAGTAGCTCAGTTCTGCCATACAATTTGCTGTACTTGTGCTGTACTGCACAGAAAGTACACCAATTCATTGACTTCCTTTTCCGCTTAAGGTCTCTGCCCACGTTTATTTGTCTTTGCATTGTTCTCCAGGGTGGAGGGAGGGTTTGGGTTATCAGACTGGCTTTCCGCTCCAAAAAAGTGCCAAAAGAACACTTATGTTGAGAGTATGAGGCTCAGCACATTAACAGGAATCCATTCCACATGAGGACTACATCTGTGAATGAGTCGGCCCTGTTCGGTCTTTGCCAGAAAGAGAGACGACAAAAAATTCCCACTTACACAACCACACTGTGTCTGCATGCATAACTACGCTCCATATGTAATTACACATTGTATAGTTCCATGTATCACAGTGTCCATGGCAACCACACCCAAACTTTTTCCATGGCAGTCCTATAAGCATCTGGCAAAGCCATCACCGCTATGTGGAAACGCGTTGTCATGGCAATTGTGGGTGTGGCATGGCGAGGGGGTGGGAGGAGAAAAAAAACAGTTAGAGAGGGATCACACAAGGACACACATGTATAGAGGAACAAGTGGTGTGTGTGTGTGTGTGTGTGTGTGTGTGTTATTGGGTACAAAGATAAGAGAGAAATCTGAATCTGAACAAACACGCATACATAAACACAATCCATGAATAAAAACTTTGTCAAATGAAGCAGGAAATGCTGCTTTTCATAGAAAGACCAGACAGAGAGTAGGAGAGCAGACAGGCTACAAACAAATAAAGAATCCAACTTTTGTGGGCACTGGCGAAATTGGCTCTGGACGACAGCCTTGAGTAGGACCAAGTTTTTCCATGGAACTAGATTGCTTTCTCTCCACCTCCGCTTTTTCTTTCTCTGTTTTCATATCCACCTCTTCTCTTGCTGCTTTTATTCTAAGCATACAATTTTACTAAATACTGCTGCATGCAATCATGCAGCAGTGGGTAGCAGGAAAATGCCATCAGGCCTGGACCTAGCCTTTTTTGGGGCCCTGTGCAAGATTTTCCTTTGGGGCCCCCCTCATCATCATCAAATCAAACATAAACTGCAATAGAGATATTGGCTTCTTAAAGAGAAGTTTCAACCACTTCCTTTTAGTTCTGGTTTTTAAAGTCAACTTTGATCCAACCCCCACCCCCCACCCTCCAGCTTTCCGCAGGTATTAGTGGTTACGTTGCAG
>OMOW01103554.1:0-11042 GCA_900312555.1 Lamprogrammus exutus | reverse complement strand
ACCAACTTCAGGATTTTGCTGGTGAAGATTCAAAGCAATCTGCAGCAAAGTGTACAACTCTATAATAAGATCTACACCGTGCCACAGGAGAAAATGCAAGGGACAGGAGAGGAGGTAGGTAGTATATAGTTAATATTTATTATTATTATTATTATTATTAGATATTTTAGGAGTTTTCAGACACTCAACAGCCCCTTAAGTCCTAAGGTGGTTGTCCTCACCTAAAATTACATGCCAAGCCATGCCAGTCCAGAATAACTCCACAAACTATATTACCCATATGCAGGACTTTTATGGATAGGCAGTAACTTTGTGGACAAGTAAATTGAGTTGGAACAGAGATGTATTTTTCTGTTTTTCTTGTCCTTTAAAAATTAAAAAAAATTATAATTTCAAGATGAATAAAACCATTACAACAACAATTCCAAGCAAAAAGATGCAACTGAAACTGTTGTACATCTACCTGACAACAGCTGTATAAAAAAGGCTGGGAATACAATAAAGCAAATCTATTTTTACAAAGGTAACCACATTTCCCTGAGTGTGCCATATTTTACATAGCAATGTTTTAATTAAAACATTTTTTTATTTAGTGTCCCCATAGGAGGCTACACATTACTGCTTTGGTCATGGTATGTTTGATTAATAAATCAGAGTGATCAAGAATGAAATGCAGTAATGCCCTTTTGCCAGAAGATAAAGCCCTAAGATTGTATTTACACACACTGTTGGACTTTGGTGAAGTAGCAGACAACCACAATGTGTTGTTTTCATAAATAGTTTGGACTAAATATGAATTGATTACTGTTTTGATAGCCTTAAAGACCCTCGTGTTGATTAGAGCCCTCATATGATTCACCCCCTTTAAAACTGATATTATCATTTTCTTAGTTTTGGTCTCAGTAGAGGTAGAAGGTCAAATACATTTTCCTCAGGGATTTTTGACAATGTGCACTAGTCTCAAGTAAGATAGAAATCAGAATATGGCTGCTCCATGCTGTATTCCTCTCAACATAACAAGGAGATTCCAATTCAAGAGTAAGGACACTTTGTCTCTCAGTTTTAGAGAAGGGAGTGCTAATATCCTCCCTACTCAGATTTCTATCTGATGATTAATCAGTATTCATGGTGTTATTGTTGGAGATTATCACCTCAGTGCTCTATCAGAGGTGCAGCCTGACAAGGCTGATAAATCATAAATTCCATCACCGACATAGCCCAGGTATTCCAAATGTATGGTTACTGTCATTTTTATGAATATTGGCACTTTTGTTATGATATTTTTCCCTTGTTTGTGTCCTTAAGAGAAGAGTCCATAATCAGCGTTGAAACCAGCACTGACAGTCACACACACAGGCTTAGATGGACAATTGTCATTTATTGAAAAGCCATGTACACCTCTCTCTCTCTCTCTGCCTCTAGTTGTTTGATCATTTAGTACACTGTATTGGTGACTTCCTGGACTACATGGGTATGAAGAAAGTTCGTCTTCCCGTGGCCTTCACCTTTTCCTTCCCCTGTGAGCATTCTGCTATTGACACGGTATGAATGTGCATCAGACTGCCTTTGTGCAGAAAGATTAGACTTAAAACACCTGATGGATGAATATAAATAACTCAATACTCCTCCTCCTGCAGGGCACCTTGGTGACCTGGACCAAAGGCTACAAGGCCACAGACTGTGAAGGAAATGATGTTGTTCATATGCTAAGGGAGGCCATCAAGAGACGCAATGTGAGTTAGAGTTATCGACTGTTAATCTATGGTCAGCCTGTAACAATCCAGTTTTTATCTCCACTGATAAAGAATTACGTCTTATAAAGGGCTTACATTTTCTGGTCATCCAAGACATTGTGTGACAAGATTTAGAAGCCGTAATCCTGCTTGTGCATTATTAATAACTGCTATCTCAGAGAGATGTTAGTCAAGCACAGTCTGTGCAGCCACACAATCCTGAGAAGATATTCAATCCAACAGAATAAGTGCACAGCTGTGTGGGCGCTCCATAGCAGCACGAGGGCTTTGTGATATTATTCAAAGGGGCTGGAGACTGACTGCAGCAGGAGGCCACAGGAGAGAGTTGATTTTAGGCTGCTGACTGGTTGATAGGGCGAGAGTTAGGGGCTTCACAGGTATAAAGGCAATTTGAAAATTTATGTTCAACCTCTGGTAAGATCAACAAGGGAAAATGACAAACTGAGGAAGTGCAGACTGATGATACATTGCCTACATTACATGATTCTGTCAGACAATGTTCCCATGGCAGCACTGTGAATTATAATGGTATTTGGATGGCATGTTCAGAATGTTTGTTATAAGAAGTACACTACAAGTGTGTGTGTGTGTCTGTCTAAAGGAGTTTGATTTGGACACAGTAGCAGTAATCAATGACGCAGTTGGGACCATGATGGAATGTGCCTATGAAGACCCCCAGTGTGAAATTGGACTGATAGCTGGTATGTATTTAGTGTTATAAAGCTGTGTGTCATGGTCACCACTCACTGTGTAAGTTTGTCTTTACAAAGTGAGGACATTTTGAATTAAGATTATTTTCAGGTTGGGATTTGGCAATACAAAAAAGTTGTTCCCTTTGTTTAGTACATCATCTTTTGCATATGAACGCAAATGGCCAGGTTTGACTGGCATTATGTGCTTTAACCTTCAGCATTAAAATGTAATTCATACAGAGGTCAACCATGTCATTGTGTCTCACAGGAACTGGCACTAACGTTTGTTACATGGAGGACCTGAAGAATATAGAGAAAGTTGAAAATAGGGAAGAAAGAAAGGAGAGAGAAGACGGGACACAGACAGGACCCAGGGTGAGGGTAACGTTTGTATAGATGAACGAGTTCCATGGTCTTTGTGGTGACAGAGATGAATTTGGCCAATAAATCTTGTCTACCAACACCTCACGGTTTTTTGCTCCCAGCAGAATGGTGGGATAGAAGGAGAGGAGAAGAAGCAGAGTGGAGAGATGAAGAAGATGTGCATAAACACAGAGTGGGGGGGTCTAGGCGATGATGGCTGTTTGGACGACATCATCACATCTTATGATACTGAGGTGGACCGACAATCACTCCACCCTGGAAAACAAAGGTTAGAAACACTCACAGAATGTGTGTGGACCCTGTCATGAATCCTGTTCACACTGTGGAGTTAATTCTCTCTCTCTCTCGCGCGCGCGCTCTCTCTCTGGTGTGTGTGTGTAGGTTCGAAAAGCTGACCAGTGGGATGTATTTAGGAGAGATAGTCCGTCGGGTGCTGCTAGATTTAACGAGAAGAGGTTTGCTGTTCAGAGGACACATCACTGATGCTTTAAACACACCTGGAATATTCCAAACCAAATACCTGTCACAGATAGAGAGGTGGGAGAAACACACACACACACATATACCTCTTGGCCTTTGTAGCTGCATAGTATATTAACAATATCACTAACCTGTCTCCCTCTAGTGACCGGCTAACTCTACTGCAGGTCAGAGCCATTCTTCAGAAGCTGGGTCTGGACAGCACCATCGACGACAGCATTGTAGTCAAAGAGGTAGAAGATAAACGAGTAATGAGCTGCCGTAAAACTTCAAGCAAGATGTTTTTGGCGCACAGTTGTGACAGTGCATATAGTCTCTATACTGACATGTAAAATTCAAATGAGTTCCCTTGACTTCTTTAACACATCCCCTAATACTCAGGGGGTTTTGACGAAATACCTATGAGACAATTTAGTGAACTGTTTGTGTTTAGATCATGAAATAACTCATCATTGCTCAAGTCTACCAAATGGTGTCATCAAAATTAGGCATGGTTAAGCAACTACATGACCATGTTCATCTAAAACTTTACATTTGACCGATAGGATTATGGACTATAAAGAATAAAGAAAGAGGGAAAGTCTTACTAGTCCTTCAATGACCCTGGCAGTAAGTGGATACAAAAAGTGAAACCAAAATTGTGGGAGTTTTAACTCTGATTGTGGGTAATATGATGAAACGCCAATCCAAGCTTTACCCAGTTCATAAATAGATTTGCTGTTCTTTGTTATGATATAATGACTTATCACGAGAGATACTGCCAGAATGTAAAAGTGCAATAATCCCTAAACATTATCACTTCATCATTTTAAGGTGAACTAGATTTAGGGTTAGCCAGAGGTAACTTTGAGATATACAGTGTGTTGTTACTTTTCCCCCACAGATTTGTGATACTGTCTGACTCAATCTGCTGTTAAGTAACAGACGATTAAACTTTGCAGTTCTGATAAGTGTTTTCATTGTTGTGCAGGTATGTGGGATGGTGTCACGTCGTGCAGGTCAGCTGTGTGGGGCAGGAATGGCGGCGGTGGTCGATAAGATCAGAGAGAATCGTGGACTGGACCAACTGAAAGTCACTGTAGGGGTGGACGGGGCGCTCTACAAATTACACCCACAGTGAGTTAAGATATACGATTACTATATTACTTACTAGTTCAGTTTGTGATTCAATTGCTTGCAATTTAATGGAAGAGGAGCAGTAAAAGGAGAAGGGCTAGTAGTGATATTACATGCTTTTTCTTATTTATTCAATATTTCAAAATCAATAAACTAAACGGTTATTGTTTCTTCTGTTTTCTGCCACTGCTGCTGCTGCCATTGTAGTTTTTCACGAATCCTCCAAGAGACAGCCAGGATTTTGGCTCCTCATTGTGAAGCAATCTTCCGACCATTAGAGGATGGCGGCGCGAAAGGTGCTGCCCTCATCGGCGCTGTGGCCGCACAGAAGCAGGATATGTAACTGTCCAACTCTGAAAAACTGTTTTTACCAAGGCCTGTTTTGTATGTTTTGGAATGGCTAATTCCCTACGCACAGCAGTCCTTGTCACTGCAGCTCCACAGCTGACCTGCAGAGAGTTGACACAGCCATGTGCATCCTCTGATACACACAGAGGCATGAGCTGTTTCTTTTCAACTGCCAGTGAGGAGATTCACCAGGGTCATCACCCCCTCCATTTCTGTTTCTTACCAACCAGCAGGAGTCACTAACACTGCTGAATGTTTTAAGTGGAGCGTCTGGCAAAGTCAAAAGCACCACAGTAAATTCTCCAACAAAGGTTATTATTACAAAATACAGAAGTCCATGCACAAATTACAATTAATGATTTTCACAAAATGACAACAAACTTTCAAATGATGAACAGTCAGTTCTCATACATGGTAAGGCTCTCTTTCTTTAATGGCAGAACATTATAGCAGTCGCTGTTGCGCTGATGGAATAAATGTATCATTCATTCAGTGAAACTCCTTTCCTTGGTGATTTGCTTTCAGCTGTGTATTAGAGATGGACCACACACCTTCTACATTTCAGCGTGGATCCATAAATGTCCCTGCAAAGAAAAGGTGTTTCTTGATCCACGATTTCAAATCACAGCTCTAAATGCATCAATCAGTGAGCGAGTCAGACATGGGAAATGTGTTAAACACACAGCTGCACTGTCACATGTCACTGTAGGCTTTGCACTGATCACACACCGGACCTGATATCAAGATAGAACGTTTGCTTACAGAGAAGAAAGTACGTATGTATGCAGGCAAAAATGGCTTTATCCATTATGTGATATTATATCTCTTATTATGCACTGTATGTATTATAATGTCATTGTCTGGATACTTGTGCACAGAAACAGTAAACAGTTTTAAAACGTTTTCTGGCCACACATCACACACAATTAATTTTCGTATTGTTATGTATATAATGTGTGTGTTTTTTACTATCTTAAATAGTATAAATTCAACAATTAATGAATAAATACTGCTCTTCATGTGTTCATTCACATGTTGTCATCCTTGCTATGTTCATTATCCTTTGGTGATCATGCAAATTGTACAGTTCACTTTTTAAATGCACATTTTATATTTAAGAAAGTTGCAGCAACAACTTTCAAAAATTGTTGATGAATTTTGAAAATTGAATTTATGTTAGATTAAGGAGAGGCAAAGAGGAAAAGGGACTGTGTGTGTGTGTGTGTGTGTGTGTGTGTGTGTGCGCGTGCGCACACGTGTGCGTATGCGTGTTAGTCAGCAGCAGTATTGATGAAGAGTAAGAGGCGGATTAGAATGTCGATGAGCGCATTTTCCGGCAACAGAAACAACCACATCTCTGTTCTGTTCTTGCGTACTGATGCTTTATCCTTGTGATTGCCTGTCTGTCTCTCCACATGTCTGTCTGTCTGTCTCTGTGTTTGTTCTGCCTGTCTTTATCCATCTGACTGGATCCTTGGCCCTTCGCATGTCTTTATCTACACTACACATACCTCTAGGCTGAAATAACAGTACAAGCAGCAACACAAACAAACAGCCCCCAAAGTTTCACACAGTTGATTTAACGAGTGAACTGAGGATCAAGTAATCATCCCAGAACATCAATGATTCATTTTTGGTCTAACGATTTAAAAGAAGGTGTTAAGATGTCTCCAGCTAAAGGAACACGCACATTTCTACAATTTCTTAAAGACAAAACAGTTATTAGTTGGGGGTGAAACACTAGCAAATCTGTTAGGGATTAACATGTTATAGTGCTACTGACCCATCTGAGGGCTACGTCACACACACACACAGAAAGAGAGTAACTCCATACTGTCCTATATCATCACACATAAAAACCGCGCAGGCACTACTGAAAGTTCAACCTATTGACATATCCTGACATTTCCTCTTCCTCTCGTGTTCTGTGGCTCTTTTCCTCTCCATTACTGTCCTTTGTGTCAGTATTTACTCCCACATCCTTCAGCTTGCTCCTCTCTTAAAGTGCCCTTTGTATACCTTTACTGTAACTCCCTTTTTTTAGGAGGTTTGAATGAATTAGCATTCCTCAGGGAGGAAGGTGTGTGAGTCTATGCCCATTTTCTTTGTGTGTGTCTCTGAGTCTCTTTGAGGCTCCTTGACTATATGAGTGTGCCCCATTGTCTCTCTTGTAAATCAACAATAAGAGCTTTCACTCTCTCTCTCTCTCACACACACACACACACACACACACACAGAGAACTAGAAATGGTCACCACGATGAGCTTGAGTTCTACAAGATCAACACTGGCACAAGGTCAAGCCCAGTTCAGTTTGATTGGGGTTTTTTTTGTTGTATTTTGGCAGGATTTACGTCTGTTTTGGCAACACAGAGTTCTTTTCTATCTTTTTTATTTAGTTTTCAGGAGCGAGAACGTCCTATTTTTTATTGTACGTCCTTTCATTTTCTCCAAAGACATGAGCACAAGGTGGAAGCTGGGATTTGATTCTCTGTGTGGAGTGGGCTGTGGAACAGTGAGACACATTGCTCAAAAACCTCACTGTGGTGACGACTGTTCAATACCAGCACGACTGGATGAATGGAAATCTTTTTTAATTCAGGTAATTGAATAATGCAGCTTTATATAGACATATTACCGGAATAGATTAACAGAACATAAATGTGTCTGTGTGACTAGCATGCATGCACAAAATGATGAGTTAAGTAGATTCTGTGAGTACTGTTAACCTGTTAGTACCTTCAGCAATTGTGCATTCTGTGGGATGATCTTCGGCTTGTTTCATAAAAAGACACATAACACCCACAAATGTTTGTTCAACTGTATATGGTTCACACAAGGACAAGTGCAGTGAGTATATGATACATTTGAGAAAGCGTTTTTAACAATGGCACTAATGGCAAACGAAAAATGTTAAAACAACACCATTAACAGATTAGCAACCAGCAGAGACAGTATACACTGATAATCAGTAATTCATAGAAACATTCACTTTTTCTCTTAGTCTTACAACACGGTTCGTGGGTAAGATATGGGCTGTTTCCCAAACAAACTACAGACTGTCTTGATAAACAACCGTTGCTCTTTCTTAGAAGCATACAGTATGGTCTGGTATCACAGTGGGTACTACCAGAACCCACAGAAGATAATATTTAAAGGAGAAACAGCATTAAGGTTTTGGTGTTAGTCCCTAAAAATCATTGACAGCATGAGAAATCCATTGCCTCCTCCTCACAAGGAGAGCAGGTTTAGACTGTATTAGTCCATGGGGAGGATGTTGAATAATATAACAGCAACTACTCTGATTATTTGCCAGTACTGCGATTAAAGCAAAGTTGCTATTCCTGAACAGAATTAACAGGATCCCTCTGTTCTCCAAATATATATGAGCCTGTGTTCAATCAGAAAATAAAGAGTTAGGAGTGAGGAAATGCATACAATTTGGCTTAATTCGACTATGATGTTTACAGGAAATAAATCGATTTATAATTGCATAATCTACTTGTGTCACTCAGAGTAAGTAGACATACTGACTGGCTGGCACCTCAGCAGACAGAGAGTAACATGAGCATGTGAGTCCAATATACAAACTCCTGTTAGGTCTGAGGTAAGATGCTCAACGTTCTTCACCAGTTGTGTATTGACTTTTTCTTTCTGCCATTTCATGATGGACAGGTAGCGTATCAGAGCAACCGTAAAACCAAAACAATGAGCTAAAATGGTGACCAAAATCTCTAAAAGCTCAAAAAGATTCCAAAAGAGAGTGCTCCATGTTTGAGATTCAAGTGGTAGAGTGAAGGTGCTCTGTGGTTACGGGCTCAAACTGGTCAAAAACATAAATATTTCACCAGTTGTATATTGACTTTTTCTTTCTGCCATTTCATGATGGACAGGTAGCGTATCAGAGCAACCGTAAAACCAAAACAATGAGCTAAAATGGTGACCAAAATCTCTAAAAGCTCAAAAAGATTCCAAAAGAGAGTGCTCCATGTTTGAGATTCAAGGGGATAGAGTGAAGGCGCTCTGTGGTTAGGGACATGAATATTTTCCATGTTAAAAAAAAAAACCCTCATTCCACAGTCTGACAGTCAGACTCTACCTAGTGAATGCATATTAATGTTGTGTTTTTCTCATATACTGTACAGTAGTTTCACAAAAATTTTGATTTTGTCCTCAGTCCACTGATGCCTGTTTCCTATGTTTTCCTGTGTTTACATCCAAATGTCACATGGCATCACTATTCACATTACCTTTTTTATTTGCAAATGTGTTTCCATCGCATTTCGCCGCATCTTATTTTATCTAACAAAAGTTCATCCGCCACAAAAAAAAAATGTATTCGATATTTGCTGTTTTCATGACACATTTTCGATTCGTTCAAAGATAGAATTAAAATAGTTGGATGGAAACCTAGCAATTGACACACCTACATGTAACGAAGCCCTCGTTACAGTTATTGGCTACACCTGTGCCTCTCCTGCTGTGACAAGTGAAAACACAACAAAGATCTATCCATGCATTTAAAAGCAATGATGTAATGCTCTGGTCTGGCACATCTACCTTGTTTAGATTTGTAATTTGTAGTCGTGGTTACATTTAGGAGCTGAAGTTTGTTATTTAACTTGTGAACAACTCCTTCTTCACCTTTTAAATACAAAACCAAGGTGTTGCATTCGACAAATTTCTCATTTTGCTTGTGCCAAAGTGAAGACAGAGGACCTGCATGGTCACATCTGGATTCAGTGAATTAGAAGGACGCCAGTGGGGCCTGACTCGACTGCTGGCTTTTAGATGAGCTATTAAAGTGGTGTTGGCTGGAGAGTTGGTGTATTCAGTGAGGCCCTTGTTGTTCCCCGGAGAAGCCAGACAACAGACAGCTGTATTTCTCTTGTTGTGGTGGTGATGTAACGTCTGTTTGAGAGGACTGGTGAGACACTGGGGCCATGGTGGTACAGATTGAGTGAGTGAGTCAAAAGGTTAAACTAATCTTATAATCAAATTTTCTTGGTAGACTGAAAAATGGACAGGCAGCATTGTTCTCTTGGTGATTTTACAAAATTGAATTTTTTTTCAGGGAAATTACATCCGAAATGGGTTACTGAAATTGTTATTCTTTGTAAGTTGGAGCATTCTTGGTGTCATTTGCTGACTAACCAGGTCCATGTGCCTTTGAACAGACCCAGTCAGAACCCTGTGCTATATCCTCAACAGCGCAAAGATACATGTTAAGCACGCCACAATAATGGTTAAACGTTTCTTGTGAATTCCCAAATAGAACTGCATTGTGCTATAACTACGGTAATACATTGTAAAATCAACATTCTCTCAGCTACTTCACGTGATTACGCAACATTGTGCACGGAATTGATGTGAGAGGGCACCAGGAAGTTGCTGTAGGATTGCAACCCATAAAAAATACAATCGTTTCAGGGAAAAATGTCACATGAAAACACTATGGTAACATAACAGTGAATTAAGGTAAGGTAACGGTGAACATATTAGCATCTAACTAAACTTTGAACTTCATGTAGAGTAGCTTTTAGAGGCTTTCACACATGTTCTGTGGTTCTATGCAGGTCCATTCTATAGACTATAGGAATACTTAGGACCAGATGAGTGAAAGCCAAATATCACCAAAAATGCCCCCAGGTCAGACGTAACTTCCACGAAAATCATTTCAAAAATGGACAGAAGCAGAAATGTTAAGCAACAGGCTGACAGACAAATGGAGAGCGTGATGAAGAGATGAGTTTAGCCGTAATAAAAGTGCGAGCACTCCACCACGTATGCATGCGTGACTCACTACTGTAATGAACTTTACAACTTCGTCCCAACAGTATTATGCAAAACTGACATTCCAGCATTGCATCAGCTCTCCTTTTCTCCCCTGTGCGTCCAGCCCCCGTTGTAATGGCACTTCATCTTGCTTCACCAGCATAGATGTATCACTCCATGTGTAAGTCTGGCAAAAAGCTTTTGTCACGAGCACGACGAAACTAGGTAACTTACCTTTGTATTGTTTAAGCAGAAACACAAAATTACAAAGTACGGTCAAAAAACTGTGTTGCTTACCACCGTGTCTGTCTCTAAAACTTACTTATATAGACGACGGTGGCATCATCAAACTACAACAATGGTGTCACCAGGCTAACAAGTTTACAACAGTTATGTCACATTTATACATGACTAAATTATACATGTCAGAATAATATGAACATTATGAATTACTAATTTGTGACATCATTTTAGATCCCTCCCCCGCCTCCCCC
>OMOW01103553.1:0-15640 GCA_900312555.1 Lamprogrammus exutus | reverse complement strand
TGGTAACCTAATGTGATTTGTTTACTCCCTATTGGCCTTGTTTCCCAATTGGGCCAAGAACCATCATATTTATGGCTCTCTCATAGACAGAATATGATGTTAAGATGGTGCGCATGTTCTATATCATTGCCTCATTCATGCTGTAGGCTGTTTGCCTTAGCTGACAGGGAGTACTGTTAGGTATACATAGAAGAACAGATGGTTTGGCTATTGTTGTCAGGCCTGTCACTGACAAGCTCTAGTCATCCTTAAGTAATTGGGTTAAACTAATTCCCATCCCAAATCTCCTGCACCAAGTGTCTTATTATGTACACCGAGAAAAACATGACAGTGTTATGAAATGCATTTCTTTCATTTCGATCCAGTAAGACTTCTGCCGTAGTTCAGTGTTACTTGTCTACCAGGATGAGCTGTGTACTGTAGGTTCACTATTTCCTGCTCCACAGATATTAGGACTCAGTTCTGGAGGAGAGCACTGCAGCGAGGTACTAGCATGGTGTGTGTGCGTGTGAGCAGAAACTGCATGAGTAAGGATGATACGGTGTGGTGTTTTACATAATGAGAGGGAATGTGGTTCTGCCCACATTCCCTGCTCATTGTTTCCTGATGGATCTGGCGTGTATCCCTGCTAACTGAGTGAAGATGCATGGCATTCAGTGATTCTGCCATAATTATTTAGGCTAACGGTTTGAATCCTACTTTGATTGAATTTGCTTGGCATATTAGAATTTTCACAAACAGGATTGCCACTCCAGGTATACCAGCGTCTTTGTGTATATATTGACCCGTTCCACTGCAGTGTTGAAGTATATGTTGTCATTGGTTACTGGCTAGAGGTGCTTGTAGAGTGGGCGAGATAGTAGGTTTAAACTGCAAGTTTATGTAAGGACACAGGAAATTAGGTAGAATTTTTGTCTTATTACTATTTTCTGCCTTTCTCTCTACAAACTCACTATATGATATTTGTTATAATGCTTATAGAGGCTTGGAACCATTGGTTTTATACTGACACACCTTCATCGTGTGTCTGCTTTCCATCTACACCAATCTGTGGTTGCTGAATGCTTTAATGTAGCAAATGATGTGGACATAAAGTTGTCGTAAGGGAATGATTAAAGCAACATTGCTGTGAGATATAATGGTCGGTGGTTACAGAAGAGGCTTGGTCTTACATTGTACTATTTTACTGTACAGGATGTGGTGATTGTGGGCACACACCCGTAGGGACCAGACAAATCTGGAGCAGCCAGCTCAGGGGAGCAGTAGTTCCAGTTCACACTGAGCTGGTATTGGCAGGGGCTGTTAGTAACTGAGGCCACATTTAGTCCTGGGCTCATCATTGCGCTTGTAGACATCAGTCAGTGCTGGAAATAGCTTTGCTAATTAGCCAGCAGAGGGATTCTCAAGTATTCATCAACAAACTATCATGTTTGAAGTGTCAACCCAAAGATTTCAAAATTAAGCTGCAAGGTTTAACACTTAGATGGGTTTCACATATTTTAATCTGAAGTGTGCAAGCAAGTCCTTAACAGTGATGTCTTTTGGGTTTTTCTGTGTCGTTGTCCTCCCTACGTGAATAATCTCAAATTGACTTTTCCTGTCTTTAGGGCCGAGTGGCATCCGAAAAATGGCCACGGCAGAGGTAAGGAGGTTGGAAATTCTTAGAGAATCGACAAAATACCTTTTCATTGTAACCCCAGTAAATGTTGATCCAGTCAACCCTGAGGACAGAAGGAGAACAGGTTTAGTGCTCAAATTTGTGTTCACAAAGCCATCAGCTGGAAAGATCACACAGCAAAAGTTAACTAACAAAAATACTGGCAAATGTTGCACACGTGATTGCTTCATTTCTGCGTATTGCTCACATAACAGTTGGCAATCTTGTAGTGCTTGGCTAATTATCGTTAAGATATCAGTTAGAAGTTTTGTTTGGTGTTCTTAACTCTTAAGATATGCTGGGACAAGACAGAGTTCAGCAACACTGTTCTTTGTCCTCCGCGTTCACAAGCACCAGACAGTGTTGGCTTTAGCTACACAGCACTGGACCACATCTGTGAAATTACATCATTGTTATAGAAAATCTCAGTTTTTCCCTGAACACACGACAGTGCAACACCAGCATTTCACAGCATTTTATGCCATCTTAGTGGAAAAAGAGAGGAGGAGATGTTGTCTCTTTTTCCCGTTTCCCTCCACTCTTCTTTTATCTGTTCCTCCGTCCCTCTACCCAGATGCCTGGCTCTTCAGGCATAACTCAGAGTATGAAGAAGACCATTGGACACCGGGGCGTAGAGACCACCACAGGAGAGACCACCTATAAAAAGGTCAGAATGGATTTGGGGGTCAGTGACACCATGTTTTAAGACACCCAGAGTAGTCAACAGCAAAGTTGGAAGTGGAAGAGGACCAAAGCTCTGCCTACATGTTGGGTGTCTGCATTCTAAAATTAGTCTGTCACTAGTCACCCAAGAATGTTGAGTGAAAGTACATGGCAAGTCAGCGATGTCATAGAAATATTTGTTGGGGTGCTTACTCTCTTTTGCTCTCTGGCCTGTCTAGACCACATCATCTGCCCTAAAAGGTGCCATCCAGCTGGGCATCACTCACACAGTGGGCAGCTTGAGCCAGAAGGCAGAGAGGGATGTTCTCATGCAAGACTTTGTGGTCGTCGAAAGCATCTTCTTCCCCGGGTTGGTAACAGAATTCCCCTGTTGCTCAAACATGGTGAAACTGTGCTCTTAATGCTGATTTAACTTAATCTCATGGCTTGTCTGTCTCGCTCTCTCCCACGTGCTTACAGTGAAGGCAGTAACTTGACTCCTGCTCATCACTACAGTGACTTTCGTTTTAAGACCTATGCTCCTATTGCCTTTCGGTACTTCAGAGAACTCTTTGGCATCCGACCTGATGACTACCTGGTCAGTACATCCAGAACATCTGTTTAAACCTGAATTACTCTTGTTAAGGGCTTTGTTAAATTAGAGTTCGGGTAATGCTACCATGTTTGCTCTGTGTGGTTCAGTTGGATACCAATGTATACATCTCTCTCTCTTGAAGTATTCCCTGTGTAACGAGCCGTTGATTGAGCTCTCCAACCCTGGAGCCAGCGGATCCCTTTTCTACGTTTCTAGTGATGATGAGTTCATTATCAAGACTGTTCAGCATAAAGAGGCAGAGTTCCTCCAGAAACTTCTGCCTGGATACTTCATGGTGAGCTTGAGGGTTAGAATGAAAGTGGTGGGTGGGCTCAGTGTGAGTGATTATTATTTTAGAACTATAATTATCCTAAGAGTAAGATCCCTTTTTAAAAGGTGGAAGCTCTAACAGTTTCCTTCCAATTAAAATGTCAAATTCAAAAATCCTAACTTCCCTCCCTACTCCTCCTCCCTTTCAGAATATAAACCAAAACAAGCGGACTCTGCTACCCAAGTTCTATGGACTGTACTGTGTCCAGGCAGGTGGTAAGAATATCCGTATCGTAGTGATGAACAATTTGCTGCCTCGGATCATCCCCATGCACCTCAAATACGACCTGAAAGGCTCCACCTATAAAAGAAGAGCTTCGCCTAAGGAAAGGGAAAAGGCTGTGCCCACACACAAAGACCTGGACTTTATCCAGGACATGCCTGATGGCCTGCTGCTTGAAGCTGACAACTACAATGCTCTGTGCAAAACTATACAAAGAGACTGCTTGGTGAGTCAAAGGGACAATTGATTGATTCATTTTTGTTGAGAAACACCTTAGTTTTTACATGAATCTGTGACTTTTTCTTGAACTCCACGTACAGTGCTTCTTTTGTAGTTTTTCTTTAAACAGCCAGGTACGTCATATTTAGGATCTACAGTTTTAACAGCTTCTTAAGGTAATTGACTGACATCGTATGCGCAGCAGCTGTTTTTCGAAGTGAAAGGCACTTTTTGCTCACTTTTCCCACACAGTATGTAATGAATAAAGCTGCTGCTGTGGTTTGTTTATGGCCTACCATAACCAAACCACATATACTATAAACAAATGTGTAAACAAATTTCTGTTGTTGTTGAGTCATATCCCTCCCATCATCCTGTCTCATTCTCCACAATCAAGCATCGGCAAGAAAATTGTCAAAATCTTCAAATAGAAGAAAGGACACGAGCTTGTCAAAAGAATATTTTGTCTGTGGTTGTGCCTATGAAATTGTGTATGAATGGGTCACCGCTGATGTCTCCGTTGTATTTTTGTGTACTCTAGCTCTTACAGAGTTTCAAGATCATGGATTACAGTCTGTTGATGGGCATCCACAACATGGACCTGGCCCATCGAGAGCGGGAACGTGCTGGGGGCAACTCAATGGACAGTGGGGGGTCAGAGGGAGCAGTGACCCCAGATCAACGTCGGCCACAAGCCCAGAAAAGTCTGTATTGTACTGCCATGGAGTCGATCCAGGGAGAAGCGCGAGGGAAAGGAGCCTTGGAATCAGAAGACCAGTGAGTCACGTCACTAAGCTGAGGTCGATCTGTATCAATTGTTGACAGTGTGATCTGTGCCTGACGGGTAACAAATGAATGATCTGTTGCTTCTCTGGCCTTTTCCTTTCAGCATGGGAGGAATTCCAGGTCGCAATGCTAAAGGAGAGAGGTTGCTGATCTACATTGGCATTATTGACATCCTCCAGTCTTACAGGTAATGAAAACCTTTAGTTGTATAGCACCTTTTATACATAAAATGCACCTCAAAATGCTTTTACATCTAAAAAGCAAGATGAGACACAACAGAGTGTCAGAATATGTGATTGTGTTGTCTCTCTGTTGTTGACTTTAGGTTTATCAAGAAGATAGAGCACTCCTGGAAGGCCCTCGTCCATGATGGGGTAAGGGCTTACACACCCAGTGCCCTACAATGCTAAAGGGGGTACCAGCAAGTAGTCAAACTGTGAAAAATGACCCCAAAAAGTGTACTGAACATATTTTATTTAGGTCAGCATCTTGAAATCCACACCCTTCTCATGAGCTTTACACCCTCTCCAAGAAGCAGTTAGGTTTTTATTATTTTTTTGCTTTTGTTGGATAGTTATGACAGCATATATATGTGTGTACCTTTGTACCTGTCTGGAATTTATTGCTCGATCTTTTTCTCTGTAGGACACAGTGTCTGTTCACAGACCTGGCTTCTATGCAGAGCGTTTCCAACACTTCATGTGTAGCACAGTGTTTAAGAAAATTCCATGTAAGTCTGAATGTCCTTCTTTTTTGTTTTGTTTCAAATGAATAATGGATAAAATGCTAATGCATTCTTGTCACACAACATCTCATGTGCGATGTGTTTTGATGCCTCAGTTGGTCATTTGCTCTTTCATTCTTCTTGGTGACCCTCTCTTTACCTTAGTAAAACCATCACCGTCTAAGAAGAGTCGTGGTGGAGGTCAGGGAGGGCTTCGAAGGGCTCCCACCCTGGGAGCTCCCACCCCTTTGTCCCACGCAGCAGGGCAATCCATTGACCCCAGACTGGTCTACCACAGCCATTTTAAAAGCACAGAATCAGAGGGTGACACTGGTAGGGACTGAGGCATCATTGTGATCAGAACAAGAACTGAACCATTTCTTTCATAGCTGTGCTCTGACAGTGATGAAATTTGCAATAATGTGGTTGCTTATTGTGTTTTTTTCCCCTCAGGCATGCAGTCGGGCAGACCAGATCTGGTTCCAAGGACCCCTCCGCTGGTAGAAGGTAGTGGTGCTGACTATGAGGCCAACCTCTCCACTTCATCACTAGGCAGCACAGGACTTGCCTCTTCCTCTCCCCCGTTAAGGTAAGGCATCACCATCACAATAAGTGATAGCCTTTCCTTTTCACTTTCACTCAGTATTGTTATTATTCATTGTTCTGCTGCATATTATTTTTCTGTAGGTCTGTAGGGGTGGAAGTACACAAATCTGCAAACACAGACCAGGGCACATCCCACAGGTACTCATGGCAAGGATGGGTCATAAAGTCACAGCCCCAACAAACTGTGATATAGATGCATGTGATCTTATTTGTGTTAGTTTCTCATTCTTTGCCTCTCTTTATCTGTGCTAGTATTAGAGCAGAAGTGATTGGAGATAATTCAGGCAACCTGTCTGGAAATGAAGATGTTGTGTCACTATCAGACATCATCCCCGAGACCAACATCTGTTTTGTAAGTCTCTGCATTCTCTTGGAAAACACCTACACAAATACCCTGACCATTCATTACAAGCATTAATTAATGGATTTGTAATTTGATATTTTAAATGTACATTGTTTCTGAACTTCTTCTGCTTATTTATTGTTATTGTTATTACTTATTATACTTATACTTATTGCTTAATAAGTTGTATGTTTCATTTACTTAATTTTGTCAGTGATGTTTGTGTTGATCTTCACAGTAAAATCGCAGCCAATTCCATCTAAAGACGAGGTGATTCAGGAAGAGATGAAGTTGGTGAAACTTTGTCACCCATCCACAAAGGAGCCTCTGTTGCACCCTGTTTTCCTCAGCCTGGATGAAGGAGTGAGGTGCAGTGGTGTGCTGTGATACCGAGGAAAGCAGTGGTGGGAGGATCAAAGAGAAGATGGTGTGCGGTAGGCTTTCCCAGGCAACAATACCGCACATGCTGCTTGAAACCATATATTACAAGTGTCACTGTGCTCACGTCTTTGTCCACGTCTGTCACCAAACCCCAGTCTCTCAAAAAGAGATTTTAAAAAAAGGTTTATGGCCTTGCATTGGTGGCTCTACAGTCGTCCTATAATGATACATGAATTCTTTCATCCCTGATAAATACACCACATGTTTGGGCAGTAAACCCTCTCCTATTGTCCTCACTGCTAAACATGTCTGTCTGCTGTGATGGCATAATTCTGAACAAGTTATTAGTTGTATATAGTGAAACGCCCATGCCCATGTCACCAGTGGATGGTGAAGGCAGTAGAGTTAGTTTGCTAGTTTTCCTCTGATGTGGAGTCTGTCATCCTGCCTGCTTTTCGCAGCCTTGCAGCATGAAGGGACGTGAGTGGGCACAGACAGCAGTTCAACAGGAACACACACTCAGAAGCATGTGAAGGACTTAACCTGCTTTTGTAGGAGTGAATATGTGGCTCAGTATTTATGCAGTCTAAGTGGGTTAAGTTATTTTGACTCGCACTCCGACGGTCCTTGCATCGCACATCTATTTCCCCATCCGCCCTCCTGATGAGTTGGGGCACTCTGAGCTATCAACACTTCACTTTCTTTTTCTTGACAACAATCTTTAAATCAACACTTGCTGCTGTTGAATCTTCAATCATGTATGCATTTCCTTTGAATGATTGTTGATGTACAGTATTTGGTTGAATAGTGGAGGGGTCGGTTAAACCAGGTCGAGATGGAAATATTGTTTTAAGTTTTGTTCTGAATGATTCTGCTGGAAGCCACACAGATCTTGCCACTGCTACATGTACATTACAATATTGTTTCTCATAGAATGTGTCTTACTAACATGGCAGACTGCCTTTCTGTAACCCTGAAATCTCCCCCTCTGTTGTGACCATGTGTGCCCAAAGTATAAAAGAGTACAGAAGAAAGCTGTTGACCGCATCGCTGGCTAGTAGATGCTGTTAAATGAAGTCATTGTATTAAGGTCATAGAATACTGATTTTCCAGCTACTGTCATTGTATGTCACGTCTGTGCCTTTACACTTTTTGTCCCTGCCCTGCACTCTGATGCTGTGTAACTGTGCAAGACAGATGTTCTTATAGATAACCGTCAAGAACACTGCCTTATCATTACAGCTGAAGTCATCAAACTGCCATTTGTTTGTCTGGACCAACCAGTTGTCAGGGTTGAAAAGCATTTCAAAGTTTTTAATGTAAACACTAGTACAAACACTTTCAGTTACATTTGTGTGTTTGCCTGTGAGTGCAATACCACAGTGGTTCAGTAAGGTCGGCTACAATACGCACAGCTGTCATATTAATTGTTTCTGCTGGTTACAGAAATGACACACCCACCCCGGACCAAGTATGATATGAACCACGTGTATGACATTTTTAGGTGCTTTTACATGTCTATTTATAAAATAGTGCATTCGGTTTTCTGTGTTTATCTTATGGTTTGAGGCACTAAACAAGCCACTGCGATGGCTGGCAGTAAGATTTTTAGCCCATGAGATATTTGTGATAAATGTCACCCACTACCAAGTAACTGTAGCAAACCTTCATATTTAATACATCACCTCTTTTAATGAATTACTGTTTTTATGAAGCACATGTGGTCTCTGCAGCAGAGAGGGAGAAGGGGAAATGTGAGTTGCGAATTTAGAATGATGTAATGTAGGCAAACTGCCTGTGGGGGAGAATTGTACATGTTCATCAATGTATGATACCACTGATGAGGATTTAGGACTGCAGCTTTTGTGTTGTACGGCAGCCATGGCACCAAAGAGGAGAGCAGATCAGGCGGGCGGGCTCTGAACCTGCGACAGGTCCAGAGATACTTTGGCTGTTCAGGATCCAGTCAACATGAAACAGAAATAAGACACTCCTGGACATCTGCATGGACTGATGGTTTGACCAGTGTTTTTAAGAATCTATTATTATCTAGTTGTTTTTGAAGAAAAGTATTGGCTGACAAAAGAGCTGTGTCCATCATCACCCCAGTCCCCGTTGAGTTTTCTTTTTACGAAAGAATAGGTTGGTTTTGTGGTCTGAGACATTTCAAGGTTCATCTCCACATTCCTGTGAAGTTTGTGTTTAATTTACTACATTTGTGGTCGCTTTTAGAACCTATCCTTTGCAACTCTTTGTCTAGTTGAGATTGTATACTTGAAATGATTTATTTCCAGAGTTAATGCTGAAATTTAAAATATTGGTTATTAATTCAAACAGATGAGTTTAAAGTTCTGTTGATTAAAAGACAGTCACCAAAGAAAACACTCCATGAAATGCTTTCTGAGTGCAAACCTACCTGGATTTGATGGGGTGGTATTGCGTAATTGCTGGAAGAAGACCAGTTCTGCTGCAGTTGGCATATATAGCACAAGAGAAACATCATCCATTGGTGCTTCAAGGCCAGTGCACTCTCAATGTAGACACTACAATACTACAATATATTCTATCTATAAAATGAAGTAATGCAATATGAACCACAATCTGCCATCTTTCTCTTTTAAGTATCATATTTATTAATACAATTCTGATTGTTGTAGGCTGGAATGAATAAGTTGTATTATGTACTTTAGTTGATTGTACTTATACTGTGTAATGACAGAAGGATGTCTGAAACTTTATAGTGAGTGTTGCCTATGGAACAGAAGTTATTTGACTATTTCACTTTTTATATTTCATGTTTAGATTGTGATATAAATATATTCTCTCCATGACGATTCTGGGATGTGAATCCCCCATGTTTTTCTACATGAATGTTTCACGTGGCCTATGAGCCAGTGTTGCTGGTTGCCGTAGATGCTTCAATTAGTATATTTTTACTGTGTATAAAATGTGTATATGTACATAGGAGTCACGGAAATGCCTTCTCATGCGATATGTGCTGCCTGTTCCTCCTGCCATGTTTCAGTTATGTGGTGGTGATGTTTTTCATGTCTGATTTCAAAGGATTAAACATATTTTCTAAACTGTGTTTCTTATTCATTAATATTGTGTTTTAAATTCTATGGCACAAGTGATTCTAAAACTGTTAAATCTGCCCCTGTCTTATCCACAGCTGTAAGCCCTACACTCAAGTGAGAGACTGTTTGACATATAAGGGTCATTCATTAAAGGCAGTGCCAGATTTAAAGCTTTAGTCTGTAAGATTGGAGTAGGTGAACATGAGACAATATTGACAATTGAGGTAGTGATCTCTCTCAAGTAAATGGTGGTACATGTACTTTGAGCTAGAAGGTTTTTCTCAAATCAGTCTCCACCAATAGAAGGCACTACGGAGACATTTTCACAGAGCACTGAATTTATAGATCCCTATCAAACATTAATTTAAGCATATACTACAAAAAAGTTACATGCTGTAGCTTTAAGATATTTCAAAGGTATGAAACCTGTAAAGCCTTCAAAAATCTCCATGGACTTTCATTGTCATAATGTATGTATGGGTGTTATAGGAAGCTCGTGGTTACTGTAATATTGGTTGGGGTTTTCAATTAGTTTTTCCCAGCTCTGTCATACTCCACACAACTGCAAATGAACTGTGAGCTTTGTTACACATCCAATTCTGAATAAATGCATACCTACATCCATCAATATCTCAGTTAATCTGTATATATATTTCTTTGCAAACACATCTTGCTTTTAAGACATGGTTGCTGCATGTCTTTGGTAAGTGGGAGGAAAACCAGGGTGCTCCATTGGTCCATTGACTGGCACATTGGCTGATTCACGCCTAGGTGGATCACTGCAGCCAGTGGTGGTTCCACAGGTCTTCGAATGTGGCATGATGGCTGGACTTCTTGGTTGAACAAGAGGACTAAAACTTACAGCAATCTAAAGAGAAAGAAGGAGAATAAACATTAATACACAAACTGTCTGTATATATATATATGTCTGTCTGCGTGTGTGTGTGTGTGTTACTTACATTTAGGCAGCTTTTTGCTGATCTTGGGCCTCTTGTAGGTGATCTCACAGTGGTAGCTGAAGGTAAATGCACCATGTAGCATAATATAGAGAGGCACACCGAGCTGCCAAACTGTTGTTGGACCTGCTTTATATAACGCAGATGCACGAAACACCCTGGTGGGAGGTAATCAGGAGTTCCTAATGAGAGCGAGAGAGAGTTAATGTGAGAGGGAAAGTAGAGACAAGAAAAAGACACAATATGGACAGTGGGCACAGAGTTCATCAGGGACTGAAAACATGAAAGGCATCCTACCTTTACAATCAGAGTAGAATCCTGGTTCCACCATAGTGCCACAGCCAAAATCTATCACTCTAATATGGGGGCCATCAGATCCTGTTTGTACCATGATGTTCTCCAGCTTTATGTCACGGTGAAAAACTCCTTTGCCATTGAACTCCATCCAGAGGCTGTTTCATCAGAACCTGAGGAACAGACAGAAAGACACATTTAGTCCATGGGACACTCAGATTCTCCACAGAACTGTAACCTGCTGACATATTTGGATAGTTTGACACAGATCTTTAAGGCAGCATGTGCACACGCACGCGCGCGCACACACACACACACACACACTATTCACTTACTTTAACCTCATCCTCCTGCAGGGATTTGGATCTGTTGGACTCAATGTAGTGAACAAGATCGACACAGGGGTCTGGACGCTCCATGATGAGGATCAACTCTTTGTCCAGCTCAAAGCTGTCCATGAGAACTACGGTTAGACTCACATCCAGGCTCTACCATGGAGAGCAGTGCCACCTCCAGAGGGACCTTGAACTCCTGCCCATTCACATACTAAAAGAGACACAGAAAGAAACAATGTAAGTGTCAAAGAAGAAATGTTTAACACTGAAACGACTGAATCACTGTTATGTGTGTTGGTGTTGGAACACACACTCACCACTGGGATCCAATTGACATAAAAGATTCAGCTCATTAAATCCCACAATAAGTGTGTGTGTGATCATCCAGTATCCACATGAAAATTGAATAACCTTAATTTTTTGTCAATGAAAATTCGAGCTAAATTTGTGTGTTTTTCAGCTGTTCATGATTGGGCATATCGGCTTTTTAGAAAGTACATACTTTGGATTTGGCTTCCTTTTCGATAAATAAACTTCATTACCCACAAACCAGCACGGTAACGTAGCATACAGCAAACAATCAAGATGGTTCTTGAAAGTACTATGGTCTGGTAAGGACAGAGAAATACGCACTAATTTAACATTTAAAATGCTAAATCGATACAAAAACCTAACAATTGTAAACTATATTGTAATATTTAAATGCATTTTATCTGAAACTTGCATACAAGTTTATTTGTCTGGTTTTTGGCTCGGGTAGAGCTGAAGCTAATCCCTGAGTCACCCCGTAGCATAAAGTTAGCTATCAGTAGCTTCCACCACATAGACCGAATAATCTTTTAACCACTTTACACGTTTTAATGAATTATTAAACCATTTTGTTGAGGTTGTGTCTCACGATGAATCAAAACTGGTTTTCTTTAATGTGGTAGCTTGCACAAATGTCCGCTGTAGCCGGCTATTGTCAAAACAGGCCGCCCATTAGCTTTTAGCTTCACCCAGCCTATAAGTCTATAAAACATAATGAAGTCCTGAACATAATGCTGACCTCCAGTTGCTTATAATGCTTTTTCGTGATTTTGTGAGACTGGTATAGGTATTTTTTTTTTAAATCAAGTTATTAGGTATACCAGTTATTCATAACTAGGTCATCCTAAATTGCCATTATTAAGACGAGACATTGCTCAACAGAAATTAAATATTATACGGTTTAGGCCTACAAATGTTATTGTAGGGCTATTGCATGGGAAACTATTATAATGCTGATAATTGTATTATTAAAATGATGAGGCGCTCAAATTTTGTAGTCCATTACAGTAGTGGGTGTCTCAGTAGCTTAGAATATGGACAGCAAATCCAACATGTTTTTCAATAGAGTGAAGAATAACTCTTTGAAACAAACTGTTGAAGGCAGAAAACCAGTGGAAAAGAGGCCCATGAGACTTCAGATCTCTATTTGGTCTGTATTTTTACTAATACTAGTATTTATCAGTCCTGGTTGTTGTTGTTGTTTTTTCAGTGTGGACAACAGTGAATACATGCGCAATGGGGACTTCCTGCCCACCAGGCTGCAGGCTCAGCAGGATGCAGTGAATATTGTTTGTCACTCCAAGACCCGCAGCAACCCTGAAAACAATGTGGGCCTCATTACCATGGCAAAGTAAGAGGCAATTTGCTTGAATTAGTGTGCTGACATTTTAAAATATGATATACTGATAACCGAATGTTGTAATCCTGTGCAGCAATTGTGAGGTGTTGACCACACTGACTCCAGACACTGGCAGGATTCTGTCCAAGCTGCATGCTGTGCAGCCTCGTGGAAACATCAGTTTCTGCACAGGCATCAGGGTGGCACATGTGAGTTTGTCACTTTCGTCATTACACAAAGTACAATGTCATCCTAGTTTTCCTGCACAAGCCAAATGGAGAAGTTGGAAAAATTTGAGTTGTGTAAAGTGAACTTTAGGGACATTAGGATAATACTCTCTGATTGGTTGAGGTTAAAGTGACTTTTGTAAAAATGAATGAAGTGTGTTAGCATTTTTTGATTGTCCATGACATGCAACAAATAAATCACAAAGCTGTATTTTCTCAGCTCAACAGGTGATCCGTTGGGTATTCATTTGTTTCCCTCAGTTTCTGTGTTTCTCTCTTCTGTAGCTGGCTCTGAAGCACAGACAGGGTAAAAATCACAAGATGCGCATTATTGCATTTGTTGGCAGCCCAGTGGAGGACAACGAAAAAGAAGTAAGCAAAGTTCTGTTTCTGAGTTCCATTAATGAAACCCCTAGATTTGTGAAAGTGATATCCAATGTATAACTAAGGTTATAAAGATTGTCTTTAGATGGATACCAGTATTCTCTAACAGTACCTGATATTTATACTTAATACACTTAGCAGTCTTGTATGCATTACTAATACGTAATTTTTCACATTTGTTTATCAAATGTAAAATCTAATTAATCTAAAAATGTATTTACTTTGATCTAAATATCACTATATTTACATGCATGCTATGCTCCAAGTATTTGTCATTACTGTGAATAAGGCAAAAATGATCTGTGAACATGGATGAAATATAGGATTCTGCCATTCTCCAAAATATATATGATTTGTTGCATAGCTGGAATATGAGGAGAGTCTACCAGGTGAGGAGGTGGAGGTGGCTCACTCTAGATATAATGTTTACATGCGTGAGCAAATCGAATTACAATTATTTCTGTTACTCAGAGCAAGCATTCTTTGATTTATGCCGTTTTCAATCGCATTAGATTGATATTAGATAGATATACATGACGTTTGAAAAAGTCTGTTTAATCTGAGTATAATCAAAGTTATAACTTGCATGTAAATGTACTGAATATCTGAAGTTCAGCACAACTTACTGTAATGTTTTCATCTGCATATTGTGCCATTCCACTGTCAAAGAGGTTATTCTGTAGAAATATGCAGACCTATAGAAAACATGATGTCATCAGTGCACTAATATAATGTATCTTTCAGGCTCTCAATAAAACCCAGTGTGTGTGTGTGTGTTTTCTCTCTTCCTTTAGCTGGTCAAAATGGCGAAACGTCTTAAGAAAGAAAAAGTCAACGTGGATATCATTAACTTTGGAGAAGAGGTCTTTAACATCAAAGCTCCACTCACATTCAAGCTGTTGAATATCTAAAATGCTGTTGTTTATACTTTCTTCTCTCTCTAAGCTGTTATACAGTCCACTTACTAACCCTGATTCTTTCTCACCCCTACAGGAAATGAACACGGAGAAGCTGACGACCTTTATCAACACCCTGAATGGCAAAGAGGGAGCAGGCTCCCACCTGGTCACAGTCCCTCCAGGCCCCAGTCTGGCCGATGCCCTGCTGTCCTCCCCCATCCTGGCTGGGGAGGGAGGGGCAGTGTTAGGCCTTGGTGCCAGTGACTTTGAGTTTGGAGTGGATCCCAGTGCAGACCCAGAGCTGGCCTTGGTATGAGAACTTTTGTTGTCTTTTACCATAAATGTCTCTTTCCATGACTCATTTCTGTATTGGTAGTGTCTTTGTAACTACCTTCTATCCCACATGTGAACTTACTTCTCTCCTCTGTTTAGGCTCTGCGCGTGTCTATGGAGGAGCAGAGACAAAGACAGGAGGATGAGGCTCGCAGAGCTGCCGTTGTGTCGGCTGCTGAAGCTGGTGTATCCTCTTCAGCTGCAGATGGTGAGAGTCATGTCCATCGTCTTTACTTCTATCTCAGATGCCAATTTGTGCCAATTTTCCCTCGGTATGATACACATCTCTTACCTTTCTGTCGCAGAGTCTGAGGATGCCCTGTTGAGGATGTCTGTTCCCCACGCAGACACAACTACGCCTGCTCTTCCAGACTTCAGCCGAATGACAGAGGACGAGCAGATTGCCTACGCTCTGCAGATGTCCATGCAAGGAGCAGGAGCAGGTTGAACACCTTCTTAGAATTTTACTCTCTGACCAGTTTTATAAAGCAAAACACAAGCTGCATCACATAAATACAGAGATGGGAAGTACTTAAGTAGAAATTTTGTGTATCTGTACTTTTCTGAGTATTTACTTTTACTGAGTACATTTTTAACACAAGTATCTGTACTTTCTACTCCGTACATTTTCAAAATAGGCTCGTTACTTTTGATTTTAGGCTACAACAAGTTTTTGGAAGAAATAAGATAAGAGCTCAGTCAGCTTAAAAATCCATTTCAGCGATTCAGCGCGCCTTATTTAGATCAGGTGATTAATGCGTAAATGCACATAAAAGGTGGTTGGTTGCTGCTCAACAGTGTTGCCAACTTGGCGACTTTCTCGCTAAATCTGGCGACTTTCCAAATCGTCTTGGCGACTTTTTTTGTCAAAAGCGACTAGCGACAAATCTAGCGACTTTTTCTGGTGTTTTGGAGACTCTGACGTGAAAGCACGTATCGTTCTGCAGTTACTGTCCTACA
>OMOW01103552.1:0-13093 GCA_900312555.1 Lamprogrammus exutus | reverse complement strand
GGGAGATGGTGGGTCACCGGGCTGTACTCACCGGGGAGCCGCGCATCTTCAGCGTCCGAGCTCACCGAGACTGCACCTTCCTCTCTATAACCAAAGCCCATTTCTACGAGTAGGATGCAACACACACATGCACAGACACACACATTGTCTTCCCCATCTTTGGCTGATCTCTAGCCAATGAAATGACTTCACATCATGCTTATTTCATTGTGTGTACATTTACCATACACAGAATCAGATTAAACCATTTACGGGCGAGTGCTGACCTAGAAACCTGGCTTGGATGTTGGAGCAGTGGCAGTTGAATGATGCCTCTGTTGTTCGGGTCATAAAGTAGATGCTTTGCCTTACCATAGATCTGTGTTTGCATCCTTACAGGATCATGCGCGAGGAGCCCAGGGTGGTGTTAAATGTAGCTCACACTGTGGTGAAAAGGGTATCATCCTTCGTCAGACAGATCGACTTCGCCCTGGACTGGATGGCTGTGGAGGCTGGTCGCCCTGTCTACAGGTAGTCACTTTATGAAAGACTTGGTGCATCACACCAAAGGGGATTCTGTTATTTGATATCTGTTCAAAATTTTTAAGATAGATATAAGAATCTATGAATCTATAGCATGTGCAAACAAAAAGACAATTGAGAGAGTTTGTATTATTGTAGTATACATAAATATGTGAAAGAAATGGTCGGTAAAATAAACAAAATAATAGGAAAAGTGTATGTGTGATAATGCCATTTTATGAGTGCCTGATTATTTTCAAAGACAGGGAGACAAGTCAGACAGCACCTTCATCGTCCTCAGCGGCCGACTGCGTTCTGTCATTGCAAAGGATGATGGGAAGAAGGAGCTGGCTGGAGAGTACGGCCGAGGGGATCTGATCGGTGTGGTGAGTGGGGTTCTGTTTCAGAGGCCTTCCCATCCTGACTACAGTAGGATTTCCCCAGCAGTGTGTCCTCTATTTGTCCTTTGTGTGTGTTATTGGTTTACCACTGCACAAGGATATTGATGCGTATCTAATAAGTAGACTAATCTTCCTTGTAGAATCAGATTTGAGATGATAACACCCCGTTGTTTTGTGGGCTGTTCAGGTCGAGGCGCTGACCCACATGAACCGAGCCACCACCGTCCACGCCGTCAGGGACTCTGAGCTGGCTAAGCTGCCAGAAGGAGCTCTGAACTCCATCAAGAGGAGGTATCCTCAGGTCGTCACCAGGCTCATCCATCTGCTGGGTCAGAAGATCCTTGGCAACATGCAGCAGGTCAATGGACCTTTGGCCGGTACTCGACACACACTGCTGTTTGTTGCGCGTCTGTGTGTCAAGTTGAGAGTGATGTTTATCTGGTCTGCTTGCTTTGCTCATAATTATTGCAATCTGTTAAACATAATCTAAAACACACACACACGTGCTACACTATCAGTCATGTACACATTAACTTTCTCTTCCTGATTAATTTGTTTTTCTACTTTTAACCTTTACTGATATTCTTCCTCCTTTCAATGTCATGGTTGTATTTTTGTTCTCAACTTTACTGTTATTTTTCCTCTTTTCTCATCCTTTTCTGTCGCCTTTCCCTACCATTAATTTCATAAATTGATCTCTCCTCTTTTTTTCTCTTTTCTCCTCTATCCTCTCTTAAGTTTTCCTTATTTGTTTTCCATTCTATCCATCGGACAGGAACCCCTTGTAAAACTGAATGGGCTCCAAAATGTTTTTTTTCCTGTGTAAATTAGTAAATAGAAACTGAACCTGAATGCTTCAGGGCTGTAACCACTTTTCATGTGGAGATTTACTAGTCAGTGAACCCCAAACGCAATACTTTGTCACAGTATATTTAAAAAGTATATACTACGTATTGTATGTGGGATTTGTACATCATGTGTACAGAATGTGCTGAAACAATGTTGTTCAAAAATATTCCGTGATCACAGAGGAAATTCCAACCGCGTCCTCCTTTGTCCCTGTAGCTCGTAGTCTGGCCCTCCACACCCCCACCAGCAAGTGGGACACTGGGAACCCAGCCTCGAACCTGTCCACTGTGACCATCCTGCCTGTGTCTGAGGAGGTGCCACTCACTGCCTTCACTCTTGAGCTGCAACATGCTCTTAGTGGCATCGGTAACCACACACACACACACACACACTCACAATGTTAGATCTCGAGTTTTCCTCCTGTACAGAAGGTATACTGGAACCAGCTCTCTGTTTAAAGAGTCAGATCCTTAGCTCTAACGGGCTTTGCCCAAATAGAAGTCTCTACTAAGCATTGTTCAAGCTGGTGGCGAGGAGATTCGCCTAGCTACTTACTGCCTACGTCCGGACGCCTATCCTGCTTCCTCTGGCTAGTGCTCCCGACCAAATAACCCTTGGGTCAGTTACAGTAAAACCAGACACTCCTGTTAACGGCCTAAATGATCTGTGCACTTGTTATGGTGCTAGGTATTTGTTTTAGCGGCTTGTAATGTAGATAGCCTCAAGGATCTGTTATTTTATGTTTGACTATAGTAACCTATAAGAACCATTTCAAAGATATTTCTCACACATGAACCTCACATTTTCATTCATAGAAGACACATGCACTAGATGTCCACAACTTATTCTTTAAGTACATTTTATATATATTTATTTGCATTAATTAAGCAGGGCAAAGTTGTAACAGCTCAATTATAATTCTGTTACATAAAATAAAATTCAAGCTTTCTAAATCAACTAAACACTATACTAATAAAAGTAATCTACGAGCTGAGACTATAACTAAACTTAAATGTAGAGAGAAAGAGAGAGTGGTTGTTCTGGCCTGTTCAACCGTTCTTTTCCTGCCCGGAGATGGAGTGCTTTGAGGTCCCTGCGACCCTGTCCAAGGTCTGGCAAAGTCTCTTATTAATCCATGTCCGAGTGGGCAGAGTGAGCGTAGGAACTTTAGAAAGGAGAATTGTAATCCACAGCGAATTGTAATCCACAGCGAATTGTAATCCACAGCGATTTTGGGGTAAATGATCAGTCCTCCGGTTCTCTGATATCCTTGCTTGGATTTTCCTCCAAGCCCTTTTCCCGTTGTTGGGTTGCTCACAACTCTGTCTCTGAGAGTTAGCTGACTCTCCGTATGGGCCCCGTTTCTCTGAACTGACCCCGTTTCTCTTTTGAACATCCTCCTTTGTACTATTCCTTTGCACACACACACTCTGCAAAACCGTTAACACATGCAGCTGTTGTCCTTCCCCTCTCTATCTTACAGTTACTTAACAGGAAATGTCTGCACATACCCAGGCTTGTTCTATACGTTAATTTCTGTTACATAGTACAATTTCATCAATCACGATGTGTCTCTTTTAGCTCTTTGTTAACTAGCATAACAAATCAGTACTAGAAAAGAAACTTTCGTATAAAACATTCGTACATGGTTTGTACAACAATATTTCACCTACTTACAGAGGACCCTTGAACTTAAAACCTTCATACAACTCAGAAATTATTACATGACTTATTACTCATGCCCGATACAGGACATGACACATACACACGCTTTGGTGCATACTTCTATCTATGTGCCTCTGCAGGACCTAAAAACATGCTTGGATTTCACACACTCTTGACAACAGCCATATATTCAGTAACCAAGGGTAGTGGAAAACATTAATTATCACCCCCCCTGTGCAGAACTGCAGCAGTTTGTTGATTCAGTGTATCAGCCTTGGAAGCACTGGCAGAGCTACTGAACGCTTCTAACACGCTGGAACCTTTTGGAAGTAACAATTGAAAATTGAAGTAATATTAGATATTGGCCCTTAAATTCCAAAAAGCCCTGGAAAAGCTGTTATAAGTCAAGATTTCAATTTTTGATTTTTTTTCCTCTAGACCTCAAACCATGCTATGATATGTGGCACATTCCATATATTTTTTCAGCATGTTTTCAAAACTTGGATTGTCCATATTTCTACAGGCCCCATTCTACTTCTGACCAGTGACATCATCAAACAGCGACTGGGCTCTGCTGCACTCGACAGGTAGATGTTTGTGTCAGAAAACCATGAGTAGATACAAAACCTTTGACCTACCTGTTCCACAATGCATTGATGATTGTAGTGTTTCCTTTTTTTTAAAGACAATAGAAATTCTTTTAATGCATGATTTCAATGTGAGCATGTGAGCTTTTCTTCACTTCTCCACTCTCATTCTTTTCCTGACAGCTGCTCTACTCTGCTCTCCACTTAGAAATTATGTTTTGCCTATTTAACAACTTTGACTACTTTTGGTTGTTTAAATTTGTGTCTGAAGTTTTTGACCTGCACTTGTTCAACAAAAGGAGTGGAGTATATTTAGCAAATTTGTTTTTTTCTCACCTATGCAGTTTTAGTATATAAATTTCATGGATCTAACAGTGAGCAAACTGGCTTATCCTCTCCTCTAAAGTGTTCATGAGTACCGTCTGTCCAGTTGGCTCGGCCAGCAGGAGGACATCCACCGCATTGTCCTCTACCAGTCTGACTCCACCCTCACACCTTGGACCCAGCGTAGTATTCGCCAGGCTGACTGCATCATCATTGTGGGACTGGGTGAGCAGGAGCCCACTGTGGGCGAGGTCAGTTTAAATGCAACTCGTACACATTCACCCGCTGTGGGATTTTGACAGCAAAACACACAGGGTGCTCTCAACCAGCAAAACATTCCACTGAGTCGAATCATTCCAACTCTATAATATTGTCGAACTCTAACTAGTTTATCTTGTCAGCCTAAATCACAGATCAAATCTCAAATCTTGTGACTCCTTACATTCATCATATCCTCCTCCACCAGGTTTTCTATTTTCACCTGCATTTGATGGTTGTTGTTGCGAACTAGGACATTTTTACATGTTTTTGTCAAAAGTAATCTAAATGGGGAAAAAAACATCAGGCATAGTTTTCCTATGATAAACTATCAATAGGTGCAATTTGGTCCTGATTTGGATGAAGATCCTGATCTGTGGGACTTCTGTCTGCTACATTAATGGTATTGCTGAGATTGTACTGACTCATCAGCATGAATGGGTGATCCAGAAAATAGTATGTCTTATTATAGTCGTCCCTCCTCTTCAAGCCAGCATTTTATTAGAGCAAGACAAATTTTCCCTTGGCTTGGCCTTGGTGGAGGTGTGCACTCTATTGTGTGCCTCTCTAGTTATTAAATGAGTTTTCAGCTGTGGAGGAAAGATAAGAGGGATACAAGAGAGAAAGTTCTGGGATAATCTGATCAGATCAGAGTGAATTGATAGTGAATTGATTAGACACAGTGAAAAGATCTGAAGTCCCGCCTCATGTCTGTGTTAGCTGTTTCACCAGCCTCAGCCCAATAATGATGTTGTCTTACGCAAAGCACAAATATGTTGTTTGGAGCTTTCTCCTAATATTCTGAGCTAAATGGCATCTACAACTGGACAGTAAAAGTTGAACATATTTATCCATTAGTTTGCCTTATTTACATTATTTTTTGCAGTATGCCTCTGTGATGTCGTTTTTTGTCAAAGTGTGACAAATCAGCATGGCTCAGTGGAACATCTTAGTTTTTTTCCCTTCTTCCTGTAGTTGGAGCGAATGTTGGAGGGCAGTGCTGTCCGCGCTCAGAAGCAGCTGGTGTTGCTGCACAAGGAGGACGGCCCGCCACCCAGGGGGACGGCTGAATGGCTGAACATGCGAAGCTGGATCTCCAGACACCATCACCTCTCCTGCCCCCGCAGAGTCTTCTCCAGGAGGAGTTTACCCAAACTGGTACTGCAGTGCATGCATGAATCGTACACACACACAGAAGTATACAAAAACACATTCTAAAGTTTCAGCTCATGAAGCATCTTGACATGCACGGGTCATCTTTACCAATGAGAAGACTTCATGAGTATTGGAAGTGGGTTGATTGATAAGTTCTGAGCCTGATGTGAGTATGCTTGCTCAGGCCTGTTGGAAATATATTTTAATCTCAAGGGAAACTAACTGAATAAATAAAAGGTATATGAAAACCAAAAAAGAAGCAATACTAACACACACATGTCTATAATCTCACAAAGATGACAACCTTCTCACTCAGCCTTTTGAGAACAATGTTGATACTTGTGTTTGCGTGTGCATGTCTGTGTGTGTGTGTGTGTGTGTGTGTTTCAGAGGGAGCTGTACCAGCGTGTGTTTGAAAAGCCTCCAGATCGTCATTCTGACTTCTCCCGTCTTGCCAGGATCCTGACGGGAAACACTATTGCCCTTGTGCTGGGAGGGGGGGGTGCCAGGTACTGCTGTTCATTTTTATGCAATACTGAACCACATAGACCAATTCTATATGTACAATTTCTATTTAATATATTTCAATTAACACTGTTTCGTTTTTTCGTTTTCATTGTAACTTTTTTTTGGCATATGCTCATCCGAACACCAGGGCCTGTATATGTAAAACTTGTCAGAAATGCTCTTAAAAATAGGCCTAAACTTTGACTAATGTCAAAAAAGGTTGGACGTATGAGCTTTGTTTGAAGAAGCTAAAGAGAACTGTCGGTGAAGTCCCAAGACCACTTTTTAAGCTGAGCGCTGACTGAGGTTACTCTTAAACTGCCTGCCCTCAATTACTGAATCAGCCAACACACCATCTCCACAACAGCTCGTCTAGCCTTGTGTGCCAGGGAATGAGATAAAGAAGTCGAGGCCACAATTTATTAAAGCGTGGGAATGCGATAATTATCTTTTGATATTATCCTATAATGTAAAGGAACAGGATCTTCAGGACATATTATGTGATCAATGTATTTTAAACTAGGACCTCTTGTCAACCACCGCCACATACCACTGACAGAGTATATGCACTTGTGGTTTTGCTGTGCGCATTCTGAGTGAGTGAGATTCCATCAGTGCATTAGAAAAGTTTACCATCATAGTAAATATGGGAATTTAAAAATGTTAACTTGTGAGTCTATATCCATAACTGATGAATATGTCAAAATGCAGAATCAGCATCATCTTAGTTCCACATTGTTGGCAATTTCATGTTTCTACCCTTAATTATGATGTCCCTGAACATTAACAAATCAGCTGTTGGTTGTTGCTGGTGAGGTTTGGAGACAGAGGTGAGCTTCTTAACGGGGAAACTAATGTGTTTACTCAATGAGCATGACACAGACACATATTTATCATTCGCTGTTTGCCTCACATGACTCAAATGACACAACAAGACATTCCTAACACAAGGAAAATAAAGCTGGGGAAAAATGTTGTACTATGTTCTAATCTTTTACTGTCTGTCATGAGGGGCTACAGGTTAAGGACTCAAATGCAGACAGATACACAAAATTGAGGAAGCAGCATTTACTTAAATAACTTATCAGTGGTGGAAAGGTCAAGCTCAAAACTAAAGTGCAGACAAATCAGAGTCCATAGATCAGGCTGAGGTCAGGAAAACAAGGAGGCTGGTGAACAGGTAACATAGTACAGGTAAACAGACAGGAGATGGCGCTGTAGTAACCACTTTGTCGTTGAACTTTTATATAACGTTATAACTTTTGAACCGTAAGTGACAAAATCAAAATTAGTTTTTGCTTGGATTCCTTAGGTTTATCTTCATCCATTCATATAGGCCATTGCACCTAGCCAGATTTTCCACCATTTTGAATTTTTCCTAAAACAGTGTTTTTCGAATCTCCCCCTACAATTTTAGCTCTATTGTCACAAAATCTTACATATAGAATGTCTGGGCCAAGCCAGATAAAAGTTTAATCTTTGTTTTTTGATATAACTCACCATTTTGCCACAATTTGCTGCCAAATTTGAGAGGGTGTGGCTCACTACGAGTGCTATACAGTATCTCATGAATGAATTAGTCTATTATAACCAAATGTTAAACAAAAGTGAAACACCTCTAAACCTGACACAATAAACTCGCAAAACTTGTGGCTTTTCTAGATTGTTTGGAAGATAATTTCACTAATTTCAACAGAAAAGTCAGAAATATTTAATCATGACGTGCAATTTACTCCAGGGCCAGTGCATTTTGAAAATAAAAGACAAGAAAACAATGAAATCATATTATCATAATAGTCTTTTTTTCTCTTCAGCAACTGTGGTGGTGGTTAGCACTGCAATAGTCCTTGGTTCGAACCCTGCACCTGACCTGATACTTTCTGTGTAGAGTTTCCAATTTTCTTCCTATCCTGGTATTTAGGATGGATTGAATGCAGAGCAGGCTTTCGCCACAGAAGTGTGGGACTTAAAACAAAAGCAACAGTTTTGTCCAGGCTTGCTTTTGGTGGAGTTCTATGCTCTGAATACCCTTTTAGTTTGCTGTCTGAGCTCATTCTCTTTTGCTTTTGCCTTGTTCATCGTGACACCCTCTTAGGTTTGTCTGTTTCTTTTCCTTACTGCTCCGGCTCGTCCTGGAGCTCCTGCAAGGTGGGTATTTCTGTCAGCTATGAAATGACAGACCTGATAGAACAGTGTTTAGATAAGCATTCACATATGTCTTCGTTTCCATCACCCATTTCCTGTAGTTTTTGCTCTACTCTCTGATATTTGTGTGAGTTTGTTAGGTTAGTGCTACCTTGCAGTTGTGGTGCTGTGAGGCAGTTTACTTCAATAATTCAAGTCATTTCAAATTTCATGATCTGATTTGATGGATGTCTAACTCTGTTCAGGGGGTGCTCCCAGGTTGGCATCCTGCGGGCGCTTAACGAGGCTGGGATACCCATCGACATGGTGGGTGGCACCTCCATTGGCTCCTTCATGGGAGCACTGTACGCTGAGGAGAAGAGCAGCAGTCGCATGAGGGTCCGTGCTCATGAGTGGGCCATGGTGGGTGAATATACTGGAACTGCCAGTCATGTGCGAAACCAATCTCCATTCAATTTAATCGGTGTGACGAGGTGCTGATGTTTTGGTGTCGTTTCGTCCTCAGGATATGACCTCCATCTTCAAGAAGGTCTTGGATCTGACATACCCAGTCACCTCCATGTTTTCTGGCGCTTCTTTTAACTCCAGTATTAGCTCCGTATTCAAAGGCAAACAGATTGAGGTAAAGTGACGACTTCTCCTCAGCTGTATAACTAAACGTGTTACTGACTCTGTTATCCAAAGAGGACACTGCATTTATGACCGGAAGAGCAGTGAGTGAAAAAGGGATTTTTGGTTTTGAGCTGTCTAAATTGTTCCAAAGGCAAAAACTCATGCCTCCGTCCATTTATAGCAGTGGTATACAGTATATGTTTAATGATTAATGAAATTCAATCATTAAGTTGGGTGCCAGACAGGTGAGTAATTTACTCTAATCCTGCCAATATTTTAAGAAATATGACTTAAAGTTTCTCGGTTAGCCAGAGACCCACGCTACAAAATACTTGAAAAAGATGAATAAAGAAAAATGACATCCTTAAAAAAGAATGGTAACTTTGCATTATTTAAATAATTGAAACGGTTAAACAATACAAGTACAAATGCCCAACTCTAAACAATAACCTAAAATAACTCAAACTGTCCATTTCATTTGAACGCCTTCTTTTTCCTCATTAAACCAACCAAAATTCATATAATAAATGCAGTCCCTTTAAGCTTAATTGAAGAGTTTCCACAATTACATACAAATAAAAAACACAGTGTCAAGTAATCCTTGAAAGGTGGGTGTGATGAAAGTAGCCGGGAGAATGCAGAACGGTTTTCCAGTTTGAGAAATAGAATCCAGAGAGAAAGGACAGTTCTTTTGATATATGCAAGCAGAATGTGATGATAAAAAAGTAAAACCGCTCCAGGGATCCGCACACTGTCCAAGAGAAATGCAGTTGAGGTTCAGGAACTCACTATAACCCTATTTAGTTTTTACTGAAATAACTTTTCTTATTCTACTTAATAGTTCAACCTAAATAAGCTGGACAGCATCTATCACTCTCACTTCTTTCTCCTTCACTCTGCCCTCAATGTGTTTGTTTTGCTCCATTCCCTACCTCTCAGGTGCCTTCACTTATCTGTTCACCTTCCTTCGTTTCTTCCCTTTTCCTTCTCTTTCTTCTCCCCTTTCCTACACACTTTGCTACACATTGATTCTCTCCATTCATCCATATTGGAGATATTACTCCTCAGTTTCTATAAGGAAGCAAAGTGTGACCAGCTTGTAGTCTGCTGGTTTTGCTGTGCTTGGGTTTGTCAATGTGAATCAAACAGATGTAATATAATGCAGCAGTATCGTTTAAATTCACTTCTTACATCTCAAAAAACCTTAATAAAGCAAGTTATTTTTATTCCACTAATGAAGTAAGTGTAAATAAGGTGCTCTACTTTTTTAATTATTCCTCAAGAATATTTAATTGCAAGAGTAATTGTCATTAAAATGCAATTTCAGGCAAATTAAATTCCCTTCTACAGATTTTACATTTGCTAGCGAGCAGCCGGACTTGCAAGAAACTCTACATGTAATCTGATACTTGTGCTTTCATTGCTTCTCATCTTTACTAGGACCTGTGGCTTCCGTACTTCAACATAACAACAGATATCACAGCTTCTGCCATGAGAGTTCACACTGACGGTCTGTCTCCTTTTTCCTTTTCCTGTGTGATCCATTTTGTAGCAGTAGCCAGTGGTGGCAGTGCGAGCTAATTTTTAGACCCAAAACTGCTTGCAGTAGTGTGTCTTTCAGTATGTTACCCCTATATAATTCTATTCATAAATCACAACGGCAGATTTAACATGTCAGTTGCATCTAAAAAACAATACAGAACTGTGATTATACATACTGTATTTTTAGGTTTACTGCTCAGTTAGTTTATCCAAATTAATCCAAACTAAATATCCAAACTCCAGGTTCGTTGTGGCGTTACGTCCGAGCCAGTATGTCGCTGTCCGGTTACCTGCCGCCACTTTGTGATCCCAAAGATGGACATTTACTCATGGATGGAGGTTACATCAACAACCTGCCTGGTGAGTAAAGCTGAGAGCGTAGAGGATTTTCCTTGCTGTTGCCTCATGTGAACGTGAATGATGCCAAAACAATAAAAAGGGATGAGCAATATTTGCAAGAGGTGCTTTCAAGGAGTGTTGTTTGTGCTGGACGTACCAGCTTCAGCTCATTGTCTTGTACAGATGTCATGCTTTCCTTCCGGTTGAATCCAGTGTTTATCTTACCATTGAAAACACAGGAGGTAATTATTAAGAAATTAAATTAAGAGGTAATTATTGTAGATTACAGACTTGGAGAGGTCTTAGCCAAGATGCTTTTGGAACACGTGTGTTTTTTATTTAGTCTGGAAGAAAGTGTGTGCCTTACATCTCATCCAACTTCATGTTTTCTGTATCTAGCTGATGTGGCTCGGTCCATGGGGGCCAAAGTTGTCATTGCAATTGACGTCGGCAGCCGAGACGAAACCAACCTCACCAACTACGGCGACTCCCTGAACGGGTGGTGGCTTCTGTGGAAACGCTTCAACCCACTGGCTGAGAGAATAAAGGTACAGTAAAAGGCTGCAACCTTCTTCGTCCGACGCAGCTCATCCATCTCCAGCAGGAGGGTAAAGGTGCACTTTGCACCCCTCTCTATATGTCCATGTTTCCTGATCCTCGCCACTGTCAGCTCGTCAGTAAGGTCATGGTCAAATCTAAAGACATAGAGCGGTGTTTCTCAAGTATGTTAAACCGGCCACCAACTCTGAGCAAATCAAAACATCCAAGTTCCTAAATCACAGAAAAATTCCACAATTCCATTCCATAATAGTTCCCAATTCCATAAGTATCTATGTTCAATTGTGCTCTGTGTGCAATATTGTATTATATATAAATTTCCATGTATAGTTCTCTTACTAAATCTTATCCTAAACCCTAACTAAATACTCTGTATTTTCCTAGTGTGCGTTCATGTGTGTATGCGTGTGTGTATGACATTAGGCATTTCATTGCCCAGTCTGACGTCTAGCCCTGTTATTCTGTGCAGATTGACAAATAAATAAAACTTGAGTCTTGGTGCCACAATTTGTGAGCCACTTCCAAAGAATACTAAAAAATATCTGTACCAGCCTTCAAAAACCTGTCTTCTGCTAATTGTCCTTGCAGGTCCTGAACATGGCCGAGATCCAGACACGCCTGGCTTACGTCTGCTGTGTCCGGCAGCTGGAACTCGTCAAAGACAGTGAATACTGCGAGTACATCCGGCCACCCATCGACCGCTATGGCACACTGGAGTTTGGCAAGTTCGACGAGATCACTGTGAGTCGCCCCTCTGTTCCTCATGACTCTCCCCTCTGCCAACTTTGAATGTCTCTGAATCCCTGATCCTCCTTCCCTCCCTCTCCAGGATGTGGGATATCAGCACGGAAAGACACTGTTTGATGTGTGGAAGCGTAGTGGTGTGGTGGACAGCATGCTGAAGGACAGGCATCAGGAGGAGTTCCACAAGACCAAAACTGGCCATGTGAGTGCAAACTATAGTAAATGTCCACCACCAATGTGAGCACAGTATAATGCGGCGCTTTAAAACAATTTATTTTAATTTCCACCCAATGTGGTTTACCCACGAGCTACCATTGGCTGTTGGCTCTTCTGAAATATCAGAATTGGACATATTTTAAGCAAAAAATCGAGCATAAATTGAAAAGTCAGGAAGCCATAGATGTTTCAAAGTTCAAATGGGAGCCAATCACCACATGGACCTGCTAAAATGCTGCTGACGGTATCGTGTGTAACAAGTCGAGGGCCTTGTTTCCGATGACATCAACTTGTGTGGAACAGGCAAAGTTATTCACAGCGTTTGTGAACTACATTTGATTTGGTCACATAGTTACATTATTTTTACCAAGTGATTTTTAGAATTGAAATTGTCTTAAAGGTTGCTGTTGCCAGTGGTCTGATGAAATCCTTTCAAAAACCCTTTTAGGAAACTCAAAAATGTGTTGCGGTACAGATATGATTTTCTTCCATAGTTCATGAATAATTGACATTAAGAAGAGAAAAGGCCTGACAGCAGCTCTAGAAACCTGTAGGATACAGAGAGATGGAGTGAAATGGGAGATATGTTCCTCAAGGACAGTACAAATGAGTTCAGTGAAGGACAGAGGAAAGAATGTGAAGTGCTCCCCCCTGCTGTCTTAAACCCCTAAAAGTTAGAACAGGACACTG
>OMOW01103549.1:10273-20620 GCA_900312555.1 Lamprogrammus exutus | reverse complement strand
GTTCAGACGTGTGCTCTTCCGATCTCATTAACCTGTGGCTCGGTGGGAGAGCTCGGTCTGCCGATGCCGGCCAGGTTAATGGCCATGACCCTGAACTCATACTCCAGACCTTCAGTCAGTCCGGTCACTTTGTGCTCCTTCATCCTCAGGGCAGTCTGACTGGATCTCTTCCACAACATACTGTTTCTCTCTTTTAGCTCCACGTGGTAACCTGAACATTAAAACATGTTAAGGTCACATGATACAAACAGTCATAAAACTATGTATGTAAAGTAAATAAAATGACAGATTTTGGAGTCAGTGATTGAACAAAAGAATGTGATTGTAGAGTTTCACAAAATGTTACATATGTCACATATTTTCGTTCCTTCCATAGCACGGAGACTGCCTTGGTGAAAATCACCAATGACCAGTTGGTGGCAGCTGACTCTGGGTTCTTAACCATACTCATCCTTCTTGTGCAGCCTTCAATACCATCTCACATTACATTCTCCTAGAGAGATTAGCTTCTACTGGAATCATTGGCACCTCTCTTGCCTGGTTCAGATCCTATCTCTCTGGCTGCACTTTGCGTTTGTGCAATTCAAAAATTTGAGATCACAGTCCGTCCCTGTTACTACTGGTGTTTCCCAGGGCTCTGTCTTGGGTCCCATGTTATTTATTATCTACCTTTTACCTCTTGGCCATATTTTAAGGAAATTCAGTATTCAATGCCACTGCTACGCAGATGACACCCAGCTCTATCTATCCACCAAGCCAACATCCACTCTTCCTCCCACTTCCCTTTCTGACTGCTTACTGGAAATTAAATCATGGTTCTCACACAATTTTCTCAAACTTAACAGTGATAAAACTGAGGTTCTCCTTGTAGGTTCAAAATCTACTTTGGCTAAACCCAATTCCTTTTCTCTGACTATCGACAATTCCATAGTTTCTCCTTCCCCTCAGGTTAAGAGTCTGGGTGTCATCCTAAACAGCATATTGTCTTTGGAAGCACATATCAACAATGTTACCCGGTCTGCAATATTAATCGTCTTCGCCCATCGCTTACACCTAACAGCACCGCCATTCTCGCCCATATCCTCGTTACATCCCGCATTGACTACTGTAATGCTATCCTCTTTGGTCTTCCTCTCAAATCTCAATTCAGCTACCCATATCATTACCAGATCTCCCTCTATTGATCACATCTCTCCTGTTCTTCAGCAACTTCACTGACTCCCTGTCAAACTCTGCATTGATTTCAAGATTCTGCTCTTCACTTTTAAGGCCCAGCATAACCTCGTCCCTGTGCATCTGTCTGAACTCCTTCATATCTATACACCCTCCCGTGCTCTCAGATCCTCTTCTGCTATCCAACTCAGTACACCTTCTGCCCGTTTGACCACCATGGGGTCTAGAGCCTTCAGCCGTTCTGCCCCGCGCCTCCGGAATTCTCTCCCACAAGACATTTGCAATATTGACTCTCTCCCCACCTTCAAATCCCGTCTCAAAACACACCTTTTCAAACTGGCTTATTCGGTCTGATCCATACTCTATTGGTTACACTGCACTGATAATGTTTTTTTTATACCTACACTTGTATTCACTTTTTATTCAACATTCTGTCTTGTGTGATTTCATGATGTTTTGATATATTGCTGCTTATTTTCACAGATTTGTAAGGTGTCCTTGAGTGATTCAAAAGGCGCCTATAAATAAAATGCATAATAATAATAATAATAATAATATGTACATATATATACAGTATAGATACATACATTCACGTATAGAAAATTATAGTAATTGATTTCTGCTTATAAAATGACATTTTTAAGAATCTCTTAGGTTCCATCTGTAGAAGATACAGAACATTTAAGTCAGTTTGCTGTACCTGTGATGGGAGATCCTCCGGTCTTCCTGGGGTCAGACCAGGCCAGGTAGGCGGAGTCATGGCGCATACTCATGATCTCAGGTGGAAGTGGGGCATCAGGAACATCTGTGGAGAAATATGGACATACCATTGTACTATCAAAGGAGGCGGAATGTGGATTTTTTTTTTTTTAAATCCGGGATGGCTGGGATGGTTTTTTGATCTGAACCTGGCCAACAACCACAACCAATGGGATGGTGAACACTTGTAAGGGCTGCATAGATCTTAACCAAGCCACGGACATGCATGCTCTTAAAAACGTTATCAGAAACTTGGTTAAAGGTGCACATGGCCAGGTGACCGGGTTACTCCAGCAGAAATCTACGTGTGTTAACCAGGTATCCCTGAAACTGTTACGGTTACTGAATCTGGGTTTCCAGGTTCCATGACATTACTTAAACCAGGTTACTGCCGAAAGCGGGGAATAATCGGGTTACTTTAGTGTGAAAGCTTGCTTCAGGCTTTAAAATGATAAAGTAGTCAGTACTCACTGAAAGGATGTTTGGCAACAATGGACTCAGACTTGAGTCCCTCTCCGACACCATACTTGTTCTCAGCGCTGACCCTGAAGATGTACTCGGTGCCCTCGTGAAGGCCAGTTACCCTCATGCTGTTGGTGTCCACGGCAGATGACACAGTCACCCACATGTTGGTGATTGAGTCCCTCTTCTCCAGGATGTAGTTGGTGATCTCAGAGCCACCATCGTCCTTGGGAGCACCCCACTTCAGCGTGACGCCATCAGCAGTCACATCTTTGAACTTGACAGGTCCGACAGGGATGCCAGGTTTACCGACCACCCTGAAACAAAACACAGGGGATTTTGATGTTAACACACCACTTTTATCTTATTGGTTCCTGTGAGTCCCACATGTTGAACAAGGACCAAAAATTAACTAACCAGAAAGGTACCCTAGACCCATGGAAAATAGTTTTTAATAATATCACTGAAATATTTTTCATTATGGATCAAGCTCGTGATGATCAATTCACCTTAATATTATAATTACATGTGTGTAACACAAAGGAACGTGAAGAACCAAACAAATTTTGGAACAAGCACAGATTCTGTTCATTCACTTTAATATGTAAGTGAGCAGTAACAGTCCTGGATCAGTCTGAGACCTACCTGATGAAGATGGTGGAGTCCCTGGTCCCGGCGCTGTTCCTCAGGGTGATGGTGTACTTGGAGGCGTCACTCCTCTGGCAGTCCCTGATCAGAAGGGTGGTGTTAACAGCCGAGGACTCTGCACAAACCCGACCCGCGTCTGTCAGATCTTCATCTTCTCCTTTCTTCCAGGAAACCTTAGGCGTGGGTTTGCCAATGATGGGGATCTTCAGGCGCACCGTGGTGCCCTCCTTGGCAACGTAGCACATGTTGGGCAGTTCGCGTAAGTCACAGGAAGGAGTAACTGCAAGGCAAAGAGATGTTATTTATACTGAAACTCCACATCTCGTTTGTTCATCTCATAGTTATCAGTTACGACAAAGTGGTTCCTGTCCTATAAGGAGGATCTGAACTGTGCCAGAAAAATGCATTCAAAAGCCATAACACCCAAGTTTAGTGCTTGATTAAAGAAGAGACTATGTGAGTAATTTGTCATTAATCTAGTAAGTTGACATTTATCTTCCCAAGTTGTTTTAAGAATATAAAACACTATTTTAGTGATGCAGAAACTAAGCATAACATTGGGAAATAACTCAGCAGGTGCCAGGGCATTCGCGCTCCTTTCAGGCACATAAAAGCTGGGGTCCTTTCTCTCTGCTACTGGAAGCGCTTTGTAAAGAGACGAAGCTGAGTAGCAGAAAGCTACAATAAACACATGTTTTACCTAATATGCTGTTTGAGAGTTTCTGTACATAACAAATATTTAGCCAGAAAGGAAAATGTTCACAGAATGACGTGGAGTGGAGTATTCTGTCACAGGGAACAATCTCGAAAATTGCAAACCTAAGTTTTGTTTCTTATGAAAGATCAAAACTATTAGCTCAACTTACTGATGGTCTTAGATCAACACCACTACAAGTGCATGAGATGTGACATTTTCATGTGCAAAACATGCAATGTTAATGCTAACATGGCATGACGTGCAGGCCTTGTCTGAACCTAATCTCTGAACAGTCTTATAGAAAAATGGATGGACTCTTACTGATCTGGTCCTTGGCGACCACCTTGAGCTCTCTGGCATCGCTCTCTCCAGAGTCATTCACGGCTCTGACCCTGTAGGTGTACTCTTTTCCGTCCACCAGGTCTTTAGCACTGTACTGCATGTTCTTGGATCTCATTAGCTCTTTGTACTTGTCGTCACCGTTCAGGACCTCCAGCACGTAGCAGATGATGCGGCTGCCACCATCTGTCAGAGGTTTCTTCCAGCTCAGAGTGCAGGAGTCTCTGGTAACCAGCAGGGTCTTGAAGTCCATCACAGGCCCAGGCATCTCTGGAAAAAAAAAGTTGATGGCATTTGTTGAGTATCAGACCATAAGCTGAAGAACAACTGACTAGTTTGTGGTGTAGATCAGATACAATTGCACCACCGTGAGGATGTTTTGCACAGTTCATCCTTGAACAAAGCCATAATTTGCTTAATTGATTGTTTCAAAACAAAGAGAAGAAAATGTCTCCTGTGACTGCCACAATATGGCTGAACGATGTTTTGGTGACACTGGTGAGCAAGGGGCAAGTCATATATTCATGGGTGAACTTGAGCTTGCCTCCGGCTCACCTACGAAAAAAACGTTTGCGGGGGGCATAGGACTGAATTCTTCATCAGCAAACTCACCTGATGCTCTGACGGAGTCGGCAGTCTCGCAGCACTCTCCAGCACCAAGCTGGTTGACAGCAGACACTCTGAAGGAGTAGGAGTGCCCAGCCTCAAGGTCCGGCACATCAAACAGGGTCTTGGCGCAGTCTTTGGAGATGATTGACCAGGCCTTCCTCTCAGCATCACGCTTCTCCACAATGTAGTGGGTGATCTCATAGCCGCCGTCCATCAGAGGAGCATCCCAGTAGATAGAGGCGCTGTCCTTGGTTGTCTCCTTCACCACCAGGTTGACCGGAGGCCCAGGGGTGTCTAGACAGGCAATACTCAATTTACAACAGGGCTGTAATATACTGGCTGGGACGTAACAATAAATCACATATTGCAGAACAGTTTTTCATTGCTATTGTATGTCGAAGGTTCCAAATTTATGAGTTGTTATCAGCTGATCATAAAATACAGTAACGGATCCATTTACCCACCAAGAACCTTGACGATGATGGTGTACATCTTCATGCCGGCCGAGCTGTTCAGATTCAGGATGTATTTGCCAGCATCATATCGGTTGACATTTTCTACCATCACCAAAGTGTCAGCGTTGGTGGATTTAATGACGACGCCCTGTCGGTCCTTGATGTTGGTGTTCATCTTGGCCCAAGTGATTTTGGGAGTGGGACGGCCTTTGATGGTGGCATGCAGCCTCATGGTGGCACCCGCACGCAGCTCTAGCACCTCCTTCAGCTCAGCACACAGCTCCGCCTCTGGAAGAACTGTTAGCACACGTAAAATGGATGGTCTTTGTTAGCATTCTGGTTGAGCAACAATGTGAGGAAAGGGTGTTACTATTTTCCAGGAACTACAAAGACCAAATGAAGTACACAAGTCTGCCAAGTCCAAGTTAATTCCAAGTCATGTCAGGTGAGTCCAAACATTATCTGTCCATTTTGATCTGAAGGTAGACAAAAATCTGTGAACATTAAGTCGTTTTAATCAATTTACTTAAATGTCTTTACTCCGTTGTACTTTTCATCAATTGCATCAATCTGAAATAATAAAAAACATTTCTGAAACACGCAATTCACACTTTTGCCTTCTTCAGGTATCTAACAATATATCAAAAAATTATTTAAAATCAAAACATCTACATAAAAATTGTTTTCTTTTAAATCACATATGCTGATGATACTCTATTCTATTCATGAAGTGAATATCAGACATACCAATGATGTCCTTGGCAACATGGGAGCCAGGGACTTCGCATGGCTCACTGAAGCCAACCTTGTTAACAGCTGTGATGCGGCACTGGTACTCCGTCTTGTCGATGAGGTTCTGAATGACATAATTAGTATCCTGCAGGTTCTTGGGGACGTTGCAGCGGATCCAATCCTTGGCGTCGTGTCGTTTGCACTCCACCAGGTATCCCAGGATGGGGCTGCCACCATTGTTGCCGGGGGCAGTCCAACTGAGGCTAATTGTACAGTTGGTGGTGTCAGTGACACTGGGGTTCACCACGGGACCAGGAGGACCTGGGACAGAGCAGATGGAATCAGGTTAGTCTAAACGCAGACATTCATGATCCATGATTATAGAGAAAAATGACTAAATGTGACTGAAGTTTTGGAGTGTATCTTTTCTTCAAGTACGTTTATTTTAAAATTCTGAATTCTGAAATAAATCAATGCATTTTGACTCCTTATACTAGTTCAGGTTTAAATCAGATCATCTAAACTCTCCCAGCTGATTGATCTGATGCTGAATGGGTTGAATCCAGACTCAAACTATGTAGTGAAACAGTAATCAATACATTTTTAATGTTTTTTGAGACTCACAGATTGGATCTTGTGCAGTGACACCAGCAGAGGGCTCGCTGGGTGCCCCAGGCCCTGCCAGGTTGACAGCAGTGACTCTGAACTCATACTCGATGCCCTCAGTGAGGCCGTTGACCTCCAGAGTCCTCTCAGTCACGAGCTTCCTAATCAGCTTGCTCCAGTTCATATCCTTGGTCTCTTTCTTCTCCACCATGTAGCCCAGGATGGTGGAATTACCATCGTCTGCTGGCTCCTTCCAGCTCACTGTCATGCACTCTTTGGTCACATTGGTGATGACCGGGGCCTCGCAAGGACCAGGAACAGCTATAAGTAATAATAAGATAAGATAAGATATGATAATCCTTTATTTGTCCCACAACGGGTAATAAGGTTTACAGTTCAGTTAAAGGTTCGGCTAAAATTTCCCCAGCCACTGGGGATGCACAAGCCAGTGCAGTCTTAGAGCCAGTCCCAAGCCCGGATAAATGGGGAGGGTTGCAACAGGAAGGGCATCCAGCGTAAAACCTATGCCAAATCACATGTGCGGATCTGATCCGCTGTGGCGATCCCTAATGGGAGCGGCCGAAAGACGAAGAAGAAGTAGTTCGGTTAAAGGTAATCATCTGCGACTCAGGTATAAACTAAAGTGTGAAAGGGTAAAGGTAGATGAAAAGTACTCACTGAAAGGGTTCTTGGCAATGACTGGGTTGGTGATGAGTGCTTCTCCAACACCCCACATATTCTCAGCTCGAATTCTGAACTGGTACTCGCGTCCCTTGATTAGTTTTTCCACGTTGAACTCCAGGACGTCGCCTTTGAACTTGGCGCAGACCAGAGCCCAGTTGGCTCTGCCAGTCTCACGTTTATCCACGATGTAGTTGCTGATGGGGGCACCGCCATCCTTTAGTGGGGGCTCCCAGACCAGCTTGATGCTGGTGGCAAAGACATCCGCGCATTTGGAACTTGCAGGGGGACCCGGAACATCTGAGGAGGCATCATGGAAGTACACATCAATTTCACATTCATGCAAACACAACCTGGTGAATATTTTGTTAGCACCGTCACAAACGTCACAAACATCTGCTGCTTTCCAGAACTCAGACTAATCAAAGTCAACTGTGGAGTTGACACCTACAGAAGCTGTGAGAGGATTTGCAATATCATTCATTTTGTTTTTTTCCTGAGATAAAGAGATATGTTGTTTTTCTCAAAAATAATTTTTCAATAATGGAACACATCTTCTTAGATGATGCAAACTACTGTAGATACTGTATTTTCTGTATCAAGGTACAAGGCTATTTCAGCCTGCGTGAGGTCTTGATTGAACAGAAATGTGACGAGCTAATCAATATATTCCTGTTTTCTAATATTCTGCAAAATTGAATTATGAAAGTGAAGGTTTAAAATTTCAGAAAAACGTCAGTGACCGAGTTCAGATGAAATTTTCTAGAAAATCATTACATTGTAAAATCGATGCCTTAGGACTTTAAACACTACAGGTGTGTGTCTGCAGTTGCTGCTTGAAAAGTAAAAACTGGAAATAGTAAACTGCTGAGGAAACACTGAAGCACTCACCCAAGACACTGAGCTGGATCTCAGCCGTCTTGGATCCACTGGCATTCTCTGCGAGGATGGTGTACGTTCCTGTGTGCTCTTTGGTGACTTCAGTCATCTCCAGCTGGAAGTGATGCCGCTGCTTGGTGATGACCTGACCTTCAGCTGACCTCAGGCTATCGTCGCCTCTCTTCCAGGTCACTCTGGGAATGGGCTTGCCAAAAATGTCGGCCTCCAGCAGCACCGTTGCACCGGCCTTCACCTTCAAACCTTTCTGCATCTTGGCATTGAGTTCCACCCTTGGGGGAACTGCGGCAGAAAACGTTAAACAGTCTTGAAATTTGAAAAACATTTTGTTTCTAGTTTGAAAAAGCTCTACAATCTGAAAAGCTCTCACCATTCTCGGCACAAACCAGGATGGGGTCTGTGGGCTCCGAGGGTTTGCTCATGTTGACGGCAGTCTTGGCGATGACTCTGAACTGGTACTGAAGGTCTCGCTCCAGGCCTGTAACTGTGTACTCCTCCCTCGGGACATTCTGACTGCTGGTGTTAGAGCGTATCCAGGTGTCTCCTGGCAACCGCAGGACCTCCACATAGTAACCAATGATCTTACTGCCTCCATCATTCTTGGGACGTGCCCAAACCAGACTGACTGTGTTCTTGGTCATATCCAGGATTTCTGGTTTACCTGGTGTGTCTGTAACATAGAGGCAAATAATACAGAGGATAAAAAAAAACAATTCATATTAGTGCCTCCTAGTGGCAGCAGTAATGTACATCAATACTTATCAAGAACAATTTGAAAATCTTTTTCTATTTTATCGTAAAACGTTAAGCCTGGCCATGAACGTACCAACGGGGGTTCTGGCTGTGACAAAGTCTGTCTTCTTGCTGGGTTTGCCCTGGCCAGCACGGTTGATGGCAGACACTCTGAAAGTGTACTCCAGGCCCTCGATGAGTCCGGCGCAGGGGTACTCGGTGGTTCGTACCACGGCGTCGTTGGCTTTCACCCACAGCAGGCTGTTTCGCTCTTTACGCTCAATGTAGTAACCCGTGATGGGGCTGCCGCCATCGCTCTCGGGTTTGTCCCAGGCCACAAACATGCAGTCCTTGTTGGTCTTGTTGATGCGGCAGTTGAGCGGCTCGCTGGGAACGTCTGGTGATGAAAGAAGACAAAGGATTACACAAAGTCTTTTTCTATAAATGCTGTTTGGTATTTATCTAAGTTATCTACAGCTGTTCCCTTACAGTCAAGCACTCAGTCAGTCAGGAAGCTAAAGAGGAAAGCTATGTTCACATCTTTTGTCGTATGTTACACAAATCATAATCGTAGTGGAGCCAAAACACAACTACATCACAGTGACATGAGTGAATGACTTCCGAAAATGTATTTATTGACTACACTAAACCACTTTTAGGTGTGGCTAAAGCTACAGAACTCACCGAAGGGGAACTTGGCAACCATCCTGTCAGACTGGATTGAGTCAGACACACCGTAACGGTTCTCAGCCCTGATACGGAACACATACTCCTTCCCGGGGATGAGTTTTCCCAGCCTGCAGCTTGTCTTTAAACAGGAGGACAGTGCCGTCACCCAGTCACCGCGGCTCACATCGCATTTCTCCACCACGTAGTTGGTGATGTTGCTGCCTCCGTCCTCCAGAGGTTTGTTCCAGGACAGAGAGCAGGCGTCCGAATCGATGTCTCTGATATCTACCGGACCCTCAGGCGGACCGGGAATGTCTGAAACCCAGAGGAAAGGAAAAGTTATTTTGGTTACACTTTTCAACAACGTTATACTTGATTTTCAGTTAAGTCAGGGTTATTGTTAACTTTAAGTTTAAATACATAATAGAATAATCCAGTATCAAACCTCTGATGACGATCTTGATGGTCTGGTCCACCTTGGCGGAGTTATTCTCACCCACCAAGGTGTATTCTCCGCTGTCCGTCCTCGACACGTCTTTGATGATCAGAACGCACACATTTCCTGAGCGGTGCACTGCCAGGCGGCTGGACGAGACCACTGCGTTCTCACCACGCATCCACTTACAGGTTGGCAAAGGTTTTCCTGAGACCAGAGCCTCCACCCTGAGCTTGGCTCCAGCTCGGGCGCTCGCCGTCTCCTGCATGACAATCTTTGGTTCCCCTGCAGATAGATAAGGAAGCAGTGGAAAATCAAGAACTTTCTAAAATCAAGAGGTTTTTTTATTTTGTTTCTTGTAATAGTGGAGATTTATTTTTTTCCTTATACATTAAAGTTTTTTGGGAGTTTGTCCTTGTCTTCCTAGAGAGCTCTGGGCTGGGTCGGGAACC
>OMOW01103541.1:0-27632 GCA_900312555.1 Lamprogrammus exutus | reverse complement strand
TGGATGTTTGCAAAAAGGCTCAAATTGGGCAGCTGTTGCATACACACACAGAGCACAGAGAGGTGGGTGTCACTTATGGTCCAGTGAGCTGCGTGTTTGCTCACTTAAGGTCAATGAGCTTCTGGTCAGTTTTGTGCGTCGTCCCATATCCATTACGTCCCGAAGAGTCTGGAGTGCTGTTTTTCATCTTCATCTGGCTTCTGGTTGGATGGAAACAACAGGCCTCGCTGACGTAAAGGATAGCTGCCAAGATGAAAAACAAGCCAACGTGTAGAAATGTACAAATGAATGAATTAATGAATTAACAAATAAATCTGATGTGTAGGTTCATTTTAATTCAGCTTCAGATTTGTCCTTTTATATCAATAAGGCGATGTGCCATAAATTGAAGTTATGAATTGCTCAGGGAACATATTTTTATTCACTCTACTCAGTGTGTTATTAATGTCCAAGCGAATCACCCTCGACGAATCATAGAGGGCATGACCATATCTTGAAGAAAGGGAGAGAAAGTTGCAATAAAACTGGAGTAAATCCCTCTGATGCCATTTGGCAGACGCTTGCTTGATATACCTCAGGCTGGATATTAAAAATCTCAGATGAGCTGTCCAACTGACAACTTAATCCATTTAGAGACACTGAGTAAGCAGCAGGAAGCCGAGTCGAGGTCAGTGTACACAGTGGTCTGTCATTTCTCACGCAAGGCGCAATAAGTTTATCTCCAATAATCTATTGCTCACGCTTAGAAGTCAAACAGAAACAATGGAGAGGAAGAGGAGGAGAACAATCATCCCATCGTGGTATTGTGATGATTAAAATAGATCATACATAAATACATCAAAAAGGGAAGATATGTGGTACAGTATACAGTATACTGCATATTCTGCCACTTTAAATCAAAGGCCATTAGGACATCACTGACTTGATCTGAAAATCTAAGTTATGCAAAATCCTTGAAATGTGAAGGGCAGACTAAATGACCTTTTGTAAATGGAGCAGTTCAATATGTTAATTAATAAGGCCGTGTTCGTAGGTAGCACAAGAGTGGCTGGGGGCGCAGCAGTCTGAGTGACTTTCTGATTAGCCTTTTCAGGCTGACGGACGAGGCAATTCGGCGTAAATGGGATACAGCGTGTTGCTGTGTTTTGGATAACACAAAAAGCTGTGATCCAAACATACTTGGTGGCAGAGATGATATGCATTTCAGAGGAGAGAAGTGAAATGCTGAAGCAGGCAAAGAACACGGTTATGTCAGTATGATAACATGTAGATGACGGTTAATTGTTGACTGATCTGAGTTTTCTGGCATCACATAGGAAAACATTAAGCCAGATGTGCCCTTACAATTTCTTATTGTGGTTACTTTGATAAGATATAAATGCTAGGCGATGTGCACATAACCTACAATTTGACATTCAGAATATCTCCACTGTAATATTGGTATTAAACCATTTCATTACACTAGTGATGCCACAAAAACATTTCTGCATGATTGGAGACATGAAACCTTTTGGTGAATCACGATTGTAAAATATTTATTCCTGCTGATGCGCAAACTGGCAATCGAAGCTTGCTTCTTCCATGTTTAATTAAATGTTTTATCTCATTATTAAATTATGTTTCCATGCAATGAGCAAAAAGGATGCTATTCCAGTGTGCACTATCTTACATTTACTGTAACAAACTGACTCAAACTAAAGCGATAGCAGCAAACAAAAACAAATCCTGGAATTTTTGAAAGCATTATGTCCAATGAGTAACTTTAGCTTGAATACATAACAATCATCTACACTCCAGAATTGTTAAAGTTGGGCTAAATTTATCCATTTAACTTTTACTCTATGATGGTTGGTACAATTTCAGCAGACATTTGCAAGCTGGCAGTCTTAGACTAGTATTGCTGAGACCTGTGGCAAATCTTTGTGAATTAGCTTTAGGGATGTCATAACTTCGTGTTAGGTTTTTGGAGGTATTGCGGGCCCGGTTCAATGAAAATCTGCAATGGGAGGCTCCAGCTGCTGTAGTTTGTCTTCTAGGTTAGTGCACAAAAACTTTCCATAACAGCTCATGGGTTGTTACATCATCTTTTCCACTTCTTCAAGGATTTGTCGAGTTATTTTCTGTATTACTACTTATATGGTTGTAAGTTTAAAATAATTTCATTACCAAATGAAAGACATACTGAGGTCATGACTCCAAGTCCCCCAATGCAAAACCGCCACCCACAGACATTTTTGACCAAACACTAAAAAGTCAATAATTGGCTGTCTCAAATGAATCTTTCACCTTTTCCTTCCTTTCAGAAGCTGCCTGGTGAAATAAGTTTATTTCATTTTCTTTTCATTTTTGTTAAATCAAGTTGTTTTTTCTAAGAATCTAAAAAGTCTTATCTTCCTGAAATCTGCCGGTTCAGTCAGATTGTGACAGCCTGTTTTGAACATAAATCAACTTGCTTCAGGAATGATCTAGAAATAAGTGTAACTATCTTCAAATAAGACATAGTAAGACAGTAAAAATAAAAAACAATGACACTTGATTGTTGAAAATTTAGCTAAATTAAAACACGCTGATATGTAGTGAAGTAATCTCACTTTACTACGAGACTCAGGACTACAAAATTGACTGAATGATGGAATACGATGAAGATTTTTGCTAGTGTAGGAGGAAGTTGACATACCGAGGTTATGACCTCAGTGTCCTCAGTGGAAGCTACAGCCCTGCCAAAGTCTTACACAAGCACCGGTCACGAAACCTAGAAGCTAATAACTTCTCAGGCACAAAGACACAAAACACACAAGTTGGTAGCCTTGTGATCCTTTGTATAGACGATCCCGTCACAGTGTGCAGCCTTACAGCTGGTATCGTTAGCTCATGGTGACTCATTTATTGACAGAGGCATTTTCAGCCAATCTATGTGAGCTTTTCCAAAATATCAACCCCGACAGGTGTCATGGTGCAGCATTGACTGACTGCACCTCTACCAAACTCCCAAACTAGAGACAAAGAGACACAGAGGGACAGACAAACAAACAAACAAACAGACAGACAGAGACGGGGGTTATACATTACACTCTCTCTTGTCACTCTCAGACCTGTTCCTGATGAGATTCTCGATCAGGATGTTTACGCTGGTAGTTCAACACTGCCATCTTCAGGATAAAGTTGTCTTTTATAGCCGTGAAGATTCAGTCCATTTTTGTTGTTATTGGTGACATTTTGTAGTTTAGGTTATACAAGTCCTTTATTGTAGTGTGTGTGTGTTATTAATAATATTTTTCCATGTAGTATAGTCTACCTCATGGTTATAATAGTTGTATTCTTGTGAGATATGGGTCTATGATGGGATTTTTAAATAGTACATTATGTTTTTTTTTTCAGGGGTTTATCCTGAAAACACATTGTTTTGGACTTGGACACATTGAGATCCAAGTGTTTTAGATGTTTCAGTTGCATACATGTTACTTTTTTAAGTGTGTCAAGTATTTGGGGGATTGGGAATAACCAGTATCATAGAAGTTCTAAATTGAAATCAAAATTGCACTTGAGTACAGTACTTGAGTAAATGTACTCAGTTACTTTCCACCTGTGCTGCTGGTCACTATGGGAGCTGTTAGTGGGAGGAAAACTTGAATAATTCAGTGGGCCTGCAAATGTATGGGGACCTGGAATATGCCTGACATTATAGATATTATATTATAGATGTAGATTATATATAGGACACTCTCGGTTGAAGGAATTTTCTTGTGTCGACTGTTATTTTCTTGATTCTGCTTCATGGGTGTGACTTGTCTTTTTTTCCAAATCTTCCTATTTCAGATCCACCCAATGGGTGTCAGGATCTGAAATAAAATAAAATTGGAGATATTCTCAAAATCAAAATGACTTCATTAGAGGGCAGAATTTGAATGTTTCTATCACCATTGTCTCATATAATTTTTCCAACCTTAATTAAATTCCAAATTTAAAAAAGCAAATTTTGTCTGAACATTTATGTTTTTACATTCATCTCAAACTGACATCTGACGTTTTAAGAGTTTTCTGTGAGTGACAACATTTTATACACGGAGCAGAACACCTGATATGAAAACAAGTTCACCGCCTCACTTCCTCTACTGAGGACGAAACAAGCCCCGCGTGCGAGTTCCTTCGATTTGAATCACCAAACCAGTCTACGTGGGCGGGGTTCAGCTGTTAAATAGATTCAGAAAAGTTACTTTTTATTTAAAAGCAAATACGTAACAGCTCTATTAACTATAATTTGTCTGGTTAAATGAAGACGATCCACGGGACCCACGTTTCGGGTGTCAGTCTGGATAAGATGTTGCTGTGCACCGAATGGACCGCTCTCCCGGTTTGATGCCAGCTGAACGCCACCCGCGTTGCGCCATTTTGAAACATGCAGGGAGAGGCGGAGGCGAGGGAAATCTCAAAGTATAGTACAAAGTCTAAAAACCATTCCTGAGAGTTTGTGGTGTGTTTTCTGGGTTGGAAATTGTTCCCTGCAACCTGCCGAGGGCTTCAAGCACTCGCAGCTTAATTCCTGACGTTACTCTTGGTCAACGGTCAGAACCACCCTGCCGACCCGGGTCAGCGCAGCTAAAGTCCGTGGACTGAGCCCGCTTCAGATACCCCTCTATCGGAGTCACTCACCATGGCAGGTAAAGCTAAAAGCGGCGATTGGTGGCTTGGTTAGAGTTTAATTTTCAGTGCAGCCCGTTCACAACAGAAATGATGGGGTTGTCTCTTGTGGTGTGGCTAACTAGCTAATGCTAGCTAACTAGCTAGGGTACTTCCAAGATGCTAGTGTGTGACAGACAGTAACCTCCGCGTGAAAGCGGGTGTTCTTCAGCGTGGAAACCCCATCAAACTCAACTTGCAACGCCAGTATACACTTGCACTTTACACTTTAATTCAGTGTCACGTGTGATCTTGTTCTCTGAGTTCTCGTTGAGCCAAGGCAGCACAGTGCTAACCAAACTTGTCTGGTGTTGGTGTGAGTGAAACTGGTGTTTGTGTTGCAGGAGCCGGTGATGGGAGCAACGATGTGCAGTGGTGCTTCTCCCAGGTCAAAGGAGCGATAGATGATGATGTCGCTGAAGGTAAGTCCATGTGGGCTCACTGAACATTTGAATGACATCTTGTGTTTGGTCGTATCAATGCTGCTCCGTGGAAACACATTCTGTGAAGATATATATGGAATTATTGAAGTCTTAAGAGTTTGTGTCATCTGTTTATATTGAGCTGAAAAGAGTTAGTGGTGTAGCACAGACTTGTTCTTACCTCTTTAAGCCAATTACATACTGGTGATCCCAGTGGAGAGCTGACCACAGTCGTGTTGGATAATGAATAATTACAGCAAACTGTTGCATACACCCATTAAAACAATTAATCCAAAAGATTTCAGTATTGTGTGAATTGTTTGCATCAGAGTAAAAGCTATTGAGGAAGTGAAATCCATCCATTCACCCTTCTACATGCACCCTTCCTGCTTAACCTGTGCAGTGCATCAGGGACTAGAGCTAGACTCCATTGCAAAAGAGGCAGGGTACTGTCTGAACAGGTTATCACAAACTCATTCACACCTACACCAAGTTTAGAGTTTCTATTTCATCTTTTGACTGTGGAAGGAAGCCGGAATACCCTGAGGAAACTCACGCAGACACAGGGAGATCATGCAATCTCCCTATAGTGTTTGCAGGTTTTGATCTTTGTTTGGGTCCACATCTCTTTAAGTCTTTCTTCAGGGGTCAGTAACAATTTCAATGGTGAGTGGACGCAACTGCAGTTCTAAGTGGAGAAGTTGATACATAATAATGCAGTTCTAACCTCTGAATTCAAATTACAAAGATTTTCTTATTGCTCAGAGAGAGAGACCCTGTTGACGTCTCTATTGATATTCATAAACAATTGATGCTCAAACACATTTTCAGCTTTGTTCAAATGAAAACGACTAAAATACAATTTAAAAAAAAAAAAAGGTCATAAATATACTGTGATCATTACCTACCTGTTTGCCTCTGCATTCTCGTTATACAAATATGTTATCCAGATAACAAGGTCACATTTTAATGCAAAGAGTAAACGCTCGTAGAACGCATTGTGATTGGAATCCTGCCCGATCTCGACGAATGTGGTCAGGCTCACATTGTGATCAGATATCTGTCACATGTAGCCACCAGTAAATACAATTCATACAGCGGGGACACAATGTGGAGATAAAGTGCGCCCACCAGTTGTGAGTCCGCTCGTTCTCATTAATAAAGTTATTTAAGTGGGATTCTGGGGATGCGTACTGACAGCCAGGTATAAATGTTAATAGTTATTATTTTATAAATGAGTGTTGATCTGATACTGGGCAAGGAAGAGGGATGGACTCAAATAGCATAATGGCCCACCTACTTAGATCTGACCACGATGCAGACAGCATCCAGATAACGGAAGATGAAAGGTTAAGGTGTGCATGCTATACTGGTCATCAGATGTCATTATCCAGATATGGATACTGAGAATGCATGTTAGTGCAAAGTGTTAAAGGAGCTAATGTTGCAACATCTGCAGTTCACATGTATAAAATTTTAGCTCCACACATTCTCCAAAGTTGTCCATCAGCACAAGTGTCTTAATTCATTTCTAGTTTTCAATTTCAGGTTAGAATTTTAATTTCTAACACAATCCACAATCATTCAAAAATCCTTTCGCCAATTAGTGATTAAACACGATGAAGTAGGAATTCCTAGTTAAAACTCCTTGCTTTAAGAGGATGGAACAGTGCAGTCATTTCACAAAATACTTTCAAATTAGTTAGTGAAATAATGACTGAAATGGACCAATAGACTAATGATGATTCGTTTTATATCATCTGTGATTATGTTGGTTTTTTTGTATTCAAATTTGACCAAAGTGTTCGCTGGATATCGTGCTTGGTCTGTCTGCCTGTATGCCTGTACACAGGGCAGAGGTCATCTCAGTCGGTTATATACTGTGTCTCTCTGAAGTCTACACGTATGCCAGTGAGAGTTGTATAATTTTCAATTAACGATATTCACAGGAGCCTGAAACAAATCTGTTTACAGTACATGATGGACTTCTTTGTGTGTAAAGGACTGCGTAGTTGTTTACAGTAAGCTTTGCGTGCGAGCACACATACAGCACACGTGAGCCTCTCTTTATTGTGTCAATACACAAACCATTTCAATGGTTTAAGAGTGTAGTAGTTTGACTCCTTCTGACTGCTCTCTGTCCCTGTCCTCTTGTCTTGTATGGGAGCTTGTATGGAGTCAGGTCGTATCAGCCACTTTGTGTGGCATTTTACAAGCAGCACAGCTTCTGTTTGCCCGCAGTGAGGACAGCACCAGCTTGTTTTGTGCCAAATCTCTAATAAGGGACTGATTGTTGGCTTGTTCGGATCTAATGAGAAAGCTTCTGTTAAAAAAGTGATAATGCTGAATAGCTATGGCTGGAAATGTATTTTCCCCTGCTCTTTAGCTTCCATTGCTTACTATTAGATTTGAGCTGAACTTTCTCTCAAGCTGTCAGAATGTCATTACGGGAAAATCAAACCACAGCTGCTTCATATATCTAATTTAGTCACATTTCAGTCTGCAATAGTTTTATCTTATAGCGTGCACACATCTGCCCAAATTGCCTAAATTTTGATAGCTTTTGTTAACTTTGATGTTTAATAGTGAACTGAATAACTGAATAAATACAACAATATACTCACTGTATAATATAAAAGACAAAGGGAAAAAAAGGTAATCAGATACCATTATAATTTGGAAAATGTCGTGATTTGAAATGTTGCTTATATCACACAGTCCTAATCTAATTGCAATACTCACTGACAGCTGACATCATATCCACTGTTGAATTCAACCACTCTGGGGAGCTTCTAGCCACTGGGGACAAAGGAGGCCGTGTTGTCATATTTCAGCAGGAGCCTGAGGTAAGCTGGTGTGGCTCATTTGGCTTGAGCTAAAATCTGGACACAGAAAGTTCTGTCCTTTGTATAGGTAACGCATTTTCAGCTGAAAATACAGAACCAAAATCGTTGAAAGTTTGACTCTTGCTCTTAGCAACAGCCTGCTTCTACTCAAATGGTCGTCTGCGGTCTTGTCGTTTAGAGCAAGAATCAGCCACAGTGCCGTGGGGAGTACAACGTTTACAGCACCTTCCAGAGCCATGAGCCGGAGTTTGACTACCTGAAAAGCCTTGAGATTGAGGAGAAGATTAACAAGATTCGATGGTTGCCTCAGAAGAATGCAGCACACTTCCTCTTGTCCACAAATGGTAAACTGCTTCAATTGCTGTTATAATTTTGAGATTGTGACGAGCTCTTTTAAACAAATTTCTGTCCATTGGTACTCTGGAAGCCATTTAGCTGCCACTTATAATGACCCTGTTTCATCGTCCGTGAACAGTGACGTTTGACGTGATTTGTTTCATTCGACGTGATTTGTTTCTCGTTGGCAGATAAAACCATAAAACTGTGGAAAATTAGCGAGCGTGATAAGAGACCAGAGGGCTACAATCTGAAGGAAGAAGATGGACGATATAGAGATCCCAGTACAGTCACGTCACTACGGGTGTGTATAAATTGACAGATCCGCACTGAATATGTCAAGCCCATTATTCAACGTCAGACTTACAGTGTCTTACACTTGTGTGCTCACGTCTTACCCATTCAGTGCATATACAGTCCCAGAAATTCGTGATAATCTGAACAGTGACGGAAGAAAGGTGTGCTGTATTTTCCCCGATAAGAAATGACATCGATATCCTCCCTCTCCTCAGGTGCCAGTGTTCAGGCCCATGGACCTGATGGTGGAGGCCAGCCCCAGACGAGTGTTTGCCAATGCTCACACCTACCATATCAACTCCATCTCGGTCAACAGCGACTGTGAGACCTATCTGTCCGCAGATGACCTTCGCATTAACTTATGGAATTTGGAGATCACCGATCGCAGCTTTAGTATCCTTGCAGTTAATGCAGACGTAATTGTTTGATGTTAAGCCTTGACGAATAATTTTCTTTCCACAGAGTTAATGGACTGACACTCAAACCCATTGTTCTTTGGTAATTTGTGCCTATTGTTATCTGAAAGTTGCAGGCTAGACAGCATTACTGGCACATCACACCCTTTCATTCAGGCGATGTGGACCTCCTCTGAATTTAACATTTGTGACTTAGCCCTACACTAACTGCTCACTTCTCATCATGACTTGACTACAGCCACTGGTCTTGCTCTAAGGACTCAAATTTAGCACTCTTCTCCTTTTCTTGTTTTGTCGCTTTTCACCTTCACCTACAAAATACGGTCAATCCTGGATCAGTTATGTATGTAATTTGTGTCTCTCCTGACAATCTGAAGGAACTGAGATTAATGTGCCTGCAACACGATGCTACCAGTCGCCACTTGACCTTAACCTCATTTCCTCAGACATCGTTGACATAAAGCCAGCCAATATGGAGGAGCTGACGGAGGTGATCACAGCAGCAGAGTTCCACCCCAACCAATGCAACACTTTTGTCTATAGTAGCAGCAAAGGCACCATCCGCCTGTGTGACATGAGGGCAGCAGCGCTGTGTGACAAGTATGCCAAAAGTAAGTATGTTTCATTTCTGCTGAGTCCTTACGGGGGAGTTTTTGGATCCTGAGATGTTCCGTGCAGTTGTGCAGAGCTGTACCTGTCCAAGCTGACTTAATAGCATGTATCCTCTTCTTTTTCTCAGTGTTTGATGAGCCAGAGGATACAAACAACCGCTCATTCTTTTCTGAAATCATCTCATCCATCTCCGATGTAAAGTTCAGCCACAGCGGACGCTATTTGATGACCCGTGACTACTTGTCAGTCAAAATCTGGGATCTCAACATGGAGACCCGACCAGTAGAGACATATCAGGTCTGTAATTCATGCTAAGACAAATATAATTTTGTCAGCTTCAGTTCCTATAGATTCAAAGTCTCAAAGTCAGTCTGCTGGTTCTCCACTAGATGGGGGTGTTTTACAAAAGTCTCTTCCCATGTTGGTGTTGTAACTCTTACTCTTGTTGACAGTAACTGCAACATCTCTCGATCACTTTCTTCTAACAGGTGCATGAATATCTCAGGAGTAAGTTGTGCTCACTGTATGAGAATGATTGCATCTTTGACAAGTTTGAGTGCTGCTGGAATGGGAATGATAGGTATGTATCATTGGGGAAAAACATTGCCTTCTGGGAACATTTATTACTTTGGTAGATTTAAAAGCAAATCAAGAATACACATGTTGTAGTTAGTTTCTTCATCATTTCAGTGTAATAACCAAGACACACTTGATACATAACATACTGACAGTTTTGGGGGTTTATTCCGTTTTTGAAGCCACGCAACACTATCCTTATCAATTACTGTCACATTGCAGAGCGTAAGACTGCACTTGATTTGGTCTGAATGGTTGTCAGTATAAGCTCCCAGTGGTAAAATCATTCTAGTGATGCTTGGATACATTATGTGGGTGTGGCATACCATTCAGCCACATGCTTGAGATAAATGTTCAGACCGATGTTTGTCTCTCTGCAGCGTTGTGATGACCGGCTCCTACAACAACTTCTTCAGGATGTTTGACAGAGGCTACCGGCAGGACATGACCCTGGAGGCGTCGCGGGAGAACAGTAAGCCACGGTCTGTCCTGAAACCTCGCAAAGTGAGCTCAGGTGGGAAGCGTAAAAAGGATGAGATCAGTGTAGACAGTCTGGACTTTAACAAGAAGATCCTCCACACTGCCTGGCATCCCCTGGACAACATCATTGCTGTGGCCACCACCAACAATCTGTACATATTCCAGGATAAACTGAACTAGCATTTGATGAACAGCTCAGATCCCAGTTTCTGCTTGAGCCCCACTGCTCTGATAAACACGTAACAATATTATCTGTTCAGATGGCTGTTTGACTAAATTCCCAAATCTTGAGAAAGTGTATCTGCCCTTGGTGATTTAACTACCGATCATGTACTCTGACAACAACAGAAGGTCTTAAACATGCAGTACACCCTATCTGGCCATCACAAGCACATATTGTACGTGTAATAAAAATATTAACAAGCAGGGGTTGAAGATCTCAGTTCAGATTTAGGGATTCAGTGTTACGAGATTCCTCTTGTAGGCGCATTCACCAAATTAACATAATGCAACTCTTCCACTACATCCCAAACCAAAGGGAAATGTGTTTGTTAAATAGTTACTTTGGCTAGATTTCTGTTTCATTTTTGTGCCAACATGACATGATTCTGTTCTATGTCATACCAACCAATTAGTTTTTGTCACACGAAAGTTCTGTTTCATACTGGCCTGAAACACACAAACTGTCAACACTCCATATTTGTCCCAAGTATGTGTCAAGGTGCCAAATTAACCTAATTCTTCTCCAATGTGCACAATATGTTTATGCTGTTAAAGGACTATTCTGGTGTTTTATCATATTCTCCTGGTGTGCCAGTAGTTTTTAGATTAATTTCCTTCCTTCAAGGCAGCCACAGGTTCACGTTCATTTCTCTGTGGCAGCGGTTCTCAAACCTGGTCCATAACCATGCCTGATTTAGCTGATCGTGTATCTAGAGCAGTACGATGGTACTTGAGGACCCAGATTGAGAACCACTGCTTTCCAATATCTGACCCTCACTGTTCAACTATATAAGTGACCCTATTAATCCCCCAAAATACATCCAAATTCATGTTGACCTTGTCACTACACGTACTGTATTTTTCTTAGTGTTGGTCTTGTTTGGGAAATTGATGTAAAAACTCTTAATATATACACATTGTTGGTTTATAGGCCAACATAAAACATGTATAGTCCTTTAACTGTGACTCAAGAATGTCATGCACTTGTGTTTTTGTCAGATATTGTGGTTTGGGAGTTGAGTTGCCTCACAAGCAGGGAAATTGACTCAAGTGATGGAGGGCACGGTAGGCATATGGTCCTGTTTGTATTAGACAGTAGATCCTTGCACATTATGTGGACCACCGTAAAAAGCTCAGGACAAAGTCTTATACATGCACATCTGTGGATGGAGCGTAGTGGCATGATGTGGCCTAATTCTGTCATGTTCTGTGGCACCAAAGTTGAGTGCTGCTGCCAACTCCCCCTTAAAGACCTTTGTTTTGTTGCTGATTAACCGATCGCTTTACCCTCTGGATCTAATTTCTGTTCGTAGGGGTTTTTTTTAAATGATGTTTTGTACTGTACCTGTCAAGAGAAAAATAATCACTATAGCTGGTTTATTTTTGTATAAATTAAGGCAATAGGATTACAGTCTGATCACTGTAGTTTCTTTAGCTGTCTGTCTCGGACTGATCTGTAGATGGGAGGTTCCCTGATTGGGTAACCCTTTCGTCATGTGGCTTTTGAACGCTTTGTTCATTCTAGCAGGATTTGGTTAAAAGCTAAAGAGGGTTTTGTGACATCAGGGAAATGTATTGTTTCCAGTGTTGGATGTCCAAAGAAAAGTATTTTCAGGTGTCAGTACCTCTGTAGTCAACAGCACTATACTTTTTTTTTTTTTTTTTTATATAGTTGTACTGTTGTAGAACTTATTTGACAGTTATTTTGGATCATAACGTTATCTGTGCCATGGTTTTCTGAATCCTTTTGCTCGCTGTGAAAGACTAGGCCCTCACCAGGCCTAAATCCGAAAGGCCTTTTAGTCGACCTATAATGTTAAAACTGTTAAATCGAGTTCTCTCTAACGCTAGTCAAGCCAATTGACTAAGTTAAGAGTTGCTGATTCTGAATCGTGTGAAATGTCTTCTCTCTCCTGTGACGCGGGGGTCGGTTCGTTCAAAGGGCGAATTAGCACTTGTTTTGCAGATTATTGTTGTATGTAACCTGTGATTAATGACTGCTTTGGATACGGGAAAATACTTTAAACATAAAGCAGGAGTTTCTGCCACACTATGCTTCACTCAAATGCTGCCAATTCTGTTCGGGAGCAAGCGGGTGGATTATAGCATGTTTACCCCCCCTTTAAAACACAAACGAAGCCATTGAATCTGGGCATGAAAGTTATCGGTCTACTGGATCATATTTATGTAAGTTAGTGTGCATCAGTCCTGCCTTAGAGAGGTGATTTCCACTCACAAAAATGCCATCATGATCTACTACTGCTGTGAGTGTCTCGTCCTCAGGGCTCTGGGTAATGTCCTCTTGTTGTGAGACACTTTGCTTATCTTTTTTGTTATTTTTTAAAACTTTTTTTGCTCTCTGATGCAAGAATGTGCACGGGTGATATCAGGACATCACAACTTGGGAGCAGATGAAAATGAAAGAAACGTTGCAAGTTAGGTATTCAAAGTATAACAGCAGTGATCAGCCTCGTCACATCTAGTAAAAGTATCACTCTACTGTTGCAGATCGCATTTAGATTATTTGTAAATGTTGAAACAACTACTACAGTAATGGTTAACAGTCTATTTAAGGATACCAGCAATGAAAATTACTGAAACAAATCTAAATTGGCTTGAATAGAAAATCAATCTGCACATTTACATTCGAGACATCAGGCTGTAAGAGATCATTTGACATGTCAGAACCTTCTTGGAAAAAATCTGAAAACCAATCTTTTTCACTATCCCCTCATATCGACTTCATAGCTATTAATCGAGGCTATGGTGCAACCCATTCTGGAGTTTTAGTAGAACCCTATTGCCTTTCTTAAAGCGTTAGAAGAAATAAGATAATCAAGTATGTTTCTTGAAATTTCTGGCGTGCCAGACAGGAGACTGCTCAGGGGAATTTACTGCTGCTGTGAGATCAAAATCTTGAACCTTCAAGAAATCAGCTTTTCAGGACTTAAAAGCAGCCTTATTTACAGATTGTACTTTTTTTTCTAATTAAAATTTTATTGAAGCTTTTGAAGGGGTTTCATGAGCCCTCGGTCAATGAATTTTGCCCTCTATATACTGTATAAAGGGCCTGACAAATGTCTAAATTGGAGTTATGAGGTTTTCCACTATGGCAGCATCATAAACATGTCTAAGGTATCACAGGAGTTAAAAGAAAATGCACTTTTATTTTGGGGAATTTCTTTAATTTGTATGTTGTTTTTTTATTTCTCTCAAGGGGCTCTTGAATAAAGATTGTAGGAGTTTCGGTGATCTGTTCAAAAGAAATGGTTCATTGTAGCTATGTTTGTCTTTGTCAAATGGATTAAAGTACAGTTTAGATGAAAAATAATAAAGAAATATAAACCTGACTTCATGCTGTCATTATTTTTATGTAGAATATTTTATGAACGTGTAATTTCATACTTGGCTATATCAGGTCATATTATTTTGGAGCATCAAAACAATAATTTATGATTATAAGAGAAAATGTTGCAGCTGTCAATGCTCTGATCATTTGGTCATTTCAATGATGGTGACTTAGGATTTGCCTGGGACTCAGTGTCTTAAATTATGAATTTTAATTCAACATACATGTATTGGATGAGGTACAAGCTGAGCATGTCAACAAGGCATCTGCTAAACTTTAGCAGCTCCAAGTAATGAGGAGCTTATGTCCAATGAAATAGGTCTTGACACGTTCAGATAATGGGTTTCTTTTAGTCAAAACATTGTCTGGTGATATGGGGACTGTGGACATAGGGTCACAGCTTAGAGACTTAAACGGGAATGGTCATACTTGAAGATCTGAATCTAAAATAGGCATTGTATTGGAAGTATAAGAATAATAATCATTGAAATAGCATAGAAATCCTGCTTCCTCAGGAGCAGAGAGCCTGACCATGATATGCTCATCTGGTTTCTTTTCAAACACAATATAGATTTAACAGTCTGCCCCACTCCCACCCCCTACCACTCAGACCTATTAGGGTAACAGCCTGACCTTTGGGGACCCCCGCTGGAGGCCTGAAGGTTAGTGTTATCATCAAAACCTTTTGCTGTGCATTGCCTCCACTGTCAAGCAATATACATTATGGACAAAACCATCTGATTTACATTTATATTTCTGCACAAAAATTAAAAGTAATTAAAACATGATTGAAACTATAGTATGATATTATCCACATAATAGCCATCCATAATACATTTACTTGGCTCTATTGAACAGAGTGGTGGTGGTCTCTGAACAACTCCAGGGGAACAGGAAACAATGCCGATGGAAATGCCTCCCTCCCCTCATTAATATTTCAGTCCAGCTAAAGGAGCATCTAGCTGAAGAGTGTGTGGGGGCCAACCTAACTACTATCATCTGTCCACAAACCCTGGACAGGCTCAGATAGAAGACTGGAGTCCTCCCACGACCTGGGAGGACCAGGTCAGTTGGTCAGTGTAAGAGCCAAAGTATGTCAAATGTACGAGTATGACATCATTGCTGTAACTTTGTTAGTTTGGATGATATCACTGTTGTAAGTTTGTTAGTTTGGCTGACATCAATGTTGTAACTTTGCTTGTTTGATGACATCACCATTGTTTATTTAAGTAGCTTTAGAGTTAGACACTTCTGGAAGCAACATAGTTTTTTGACTGTACATTTAACTTTGTAATTTTGTGTTTTCTAACTAAACATTTTAAAGGAAAGTTACCTAGTCTCGTCATTCGCATGACAAACGCTGTTTGCCAGGCTTACCCAAGAAGTGACACATCTGAGCTGAGGAAGAAAAAAGACAAAGTGCCACTACAGTCAGAACCAAGGTACTTTTACTTTCATTTCATTTACCTCATGCCACAAAACGTTTCCTCCCATGTGCAGCTGGCCTCAGCAATAAGGCCCGGGACACACACAACAACACACACACTCTTTTACATGTTGCATTAACGTAAAGTCTACACACCTGAACCAATGCACTACATTAACGCACACCTCCTGGACTCTATCTTGCACATTGCAAATATTCTTAAACTTAATATTGCGACCTTTTGCACATTCCCTGATCAATATTTTGCACACCCCTGAACATACTGTACAGCTCTCTCATCTTAAATAATGGTCATATTATACTTACTGTTTTTATTGTTTTTTATAATTATTTATTCATATGCTACTTGACTTGCAGAACTGCTTTTATCATCATTTTATATTATTTCTAGTATAATGTTTATTGTTATGCACAGACACGCCAAAGCAAATTCCTTGTATGTGTAACGTGCTTGGCAATAAAGCGTTTCTGATTCTGATTCTGATTTATTAGTTTTTATTTCAATATTCTCAATTTTTGTTCCATGTTCAGTTTAATTTCAGTTCCATCTGTTTTTCAGGAGTTCTATCTTAGTTTCAATTTTTGGTGACCCCCATGATCATTTAGTTTTTAAGTTTTTAGTTTTAATTTTAGCGTTTAAATGAAAGGAATAAGCCCCAAAGGGTCAGCAAACACACAGCACAAAGGTTATTGTGAATACCAGCAAACTTTTAATAATCATCAAAAATCCTGAAGCATATCCAAAAACAATACATTCGAAACATAAAACTTTTTTCTAACACCCTGCCGCAAACAAATATATCTCAAATCATCATCCCTCTTTACTAATAAGAAAACTAATATTTCTTCTGGGTTTTTTCTGTTTTCAATTCTTATAGTGAAAATCCATTCTCTGTTGCTTTTGCGCGAATGCCACTGTACAAAATAGTACATAACCACTATGAAACTAAACAATATGTGTTGTCCTCCATGTCCCTGCTTCTCTAAATTTCAGTAAAAAATGGAAATGTAACACTACTCAACTTTTTGAAACCTTGCCCACAGATGATGACCACTTTAAAGGGAGAGAGGCCCTAAGCCAAATGTTGAAACATTTAACTGCTCATGTCACACATGAATTGATAGAGCCTAATTTTAAGCCGAGAAATCTTGAAGCGTTTCAACTGGAAGTGAAAATTCCCATTGAAAACGAGCCAAATCTGAAAGCCTTGTTTTCTGCCCAAGCAGTTTTTCTGTATGACAAACCGTAAGTTTGAGTTCTGCCTCTGTCTCCACGTTGACCCTCTGTGTCATTAGAAACATTTTCCATCAATTATCCTGTTCAGAGAGGAAGCATGGCTGATATGCACCACAGACAAGCGGTTAAGTCCTAAATTAAAAACTAGAAACAATAGGTTTTCGTTCCCACCAATTTCGATTTATTTCATTTTTGGAGCGTGTTATTATGATTTCAGTTTAGTTTTTCTTTCACTTATACTTAATATTACTTATTAATTGAATGCTTTTGTTATAGTTTTTGTTCCAGTCTTAGTTAACTACTTGAATCTCGGTCAGGATACAATCATTTCACATTTTTTAGTTATAATGACTACGGCACATCAACAGCAACAACTACTACAATACAATACAACAAAAATACAAGTAATTTAGCTTTATCAGAGCACTGTCCCTGACCCAAAAAATAAACCCTAAAAAATAATAGCAAGATATTGATGAATTAGTTACAAAATACATCCTGTATTTTCAACATTGTGACTAACAAATAAAAGGATAAATGACATTAAAATAATACATGGATGAAACTGCAGTTAAAGCTCATTCCTTTTTTATGCTTGAAAATCAAGTGATTTTTGAATGTATTTGATAAATGCCCACCACTGATCCTCATTCTATTTAGCCTCATATGAGCATGCGCAGACAGCACTTAGTCTCCGTGTCATGTTGATGAATGCTAACACTGAGTAGTCAACATGTCCACCACGGCTTCCCGACAAAACAATAACGAAGAGCCCGGACTTCATGGTACGTAGCGTGATCTTCGCTTCCGTGCTTTCACAGATTAGCCCACATATTCGTGACGAATGTGCGTGTTTTAGAGAAAATACGTGTTAAGATTTTATTGTAAAAGTTGCATCGGGATAAGGAATTTCCTCTGCTTCTTCTTCTGGGCGGGGTAGAGGGTGATGGTGTTTGACGTCATCGCCAGCGAGCCAATCGGTGTCCGGGAAATATTTGATCGATAGACTGTGAACCAATCGCACATAGACATCAGCAATGGGCGGGCTCTAGCTAAAATGAAAACAAGTTTGGAACAAAAGGAAATAAACATGGCTGTAATTTGCGACTGTCATGCAATTTGGCAGGTAGCGGTTTGTCTCTAAGTTTAAAAACGTCGTTTTATTCAACTGGCCACAGTTTTTTAATGTTAATTCTAAAGGAAGACTGATGTCAGCCGAATTGCCTGCAGTCAAGACTTCCTAAACAGATTTTAAAAAAACACGAAACTGGGACATGGTATGTTTAGATCCAATAAACGAATTGTCTATAGACAAGACACATTTTCAAATTTAAGTAAAATAACATTTGGGAAACGTTACAGCTGGAACAACGACGTGTTTACCTAAGCTGACTCCCTCTGCACTCAGCAGTTATGCAAGAGCTCACATGAGACCAGCGTTATTGACAAACTCTTAATTCTTGTGTAGATTTCTACGTCGTCAAATTACATAAACTCATTTACTTTCACCGAGCACGGGACGAAAATATCGTTTCCAGTCGCCCCTTGCTTTGCATAGTGTTCTCACTAAAGCCCACTGGCTCTCAGAGATTACATAACTCCTCTCCTGATGGTGGAAAATGTGCAGGCTGTTTGTGGGGCAGTGGCACAAATCAGTGTTGCTATTATGGAAGCAATAGACCTTTCTCACAATAGACACAATAATGACTGCATCCCATTTAGTTTAGCCTAAGCAGGGCCCTGATATTTTTTAAGAGTCGCTCCGTAATGAATCAAGTATAGTAAATGGAACAAAGCCATGATTAATGATTCCTCACACCCTTCTTAAAATGACAAATAAACACGTCAAGTCTTATTCATTTCATTGCATGGTGTCAGTGGTGCAGGAAATGTCGGTCAGCTGTTTCTAGGACAGAGCTTGATGTTATTCTCTTTATGGGGGTTCACCCATTTGGAGTTTACCCCTTTCTCATTTGGAATACCCAATTCCCTTTGCTCTAAATTGCTCTCATCCCTGCTAACTTCACTGTTGGTATGGGAAGGAAATCAGTCTCATACCTCAGTGACACGTGGTACCATGACCCCTGTCTATTCATCTGTGGGGGCTCCGCTACACTGTGAGGGCATAACACTTGGGAGGTTCATGTTATCCCCTCAAGATATAAATTGTCTTCACCCGTGCAGACGCCCCTGTCAAGCTGCTTGTGCAACAATGCAGATGAGAGTCTTCTGCTGGTTTCCCACCATAGAAACCTGGGTCTCTGTAGTGGTGGCAATGAGTTTACCTCTGCATCCCAGAAGGGTGTTTCTTAATCCTGCTCCTCGAAACCCACAGCAATGCATATTTGCCATCATTCCCTGCTCTATCCACACCTGATTGGATTAGACTGGATTAGATACTTATTACTTAAGAGCAGGGAGGCACCAAGGCTTCCCCCTCTGTTTGGGCATTCACATTGAAGTTTTGTTATCTTAAAGTTAATCCCAGATCAGGTAGAAAGGGGTGATAGCAATGCTAGCAAGTGCTGAGGGTCCCCAGAAGCAGGATTTAGACGTTATTCTATGAGGTAGTCAAGCTACTGTAAGGGTATGCGCTATTTTCCTCTTATCCCCTCCTCTTAATGGTTGTGTTGTGTAGGCTCTTGGGTTGAGCTGGAGCTGAATAGGAACACAGGGGCCCAAGGTGTGCAAACCAATCTGTTACCGGCTCCCACTGCTGACGAAATAAATGCAAATGCTGAAATGAGTCAAACTCTGCAGACCTTGGATGTGGTGCCTGAGAGCGACGAGAATTTAGGAGGATTAGAGCATGTGCCATCTTCCTCCTCTATCCACAATGGAGACATGGAAAAGATCCTCCTGGATGCACAGCATGAATCCAGCCAGAGTAGCTCCTCATGTGAGAGGTAGAAAATACAAGTACGATTAAACGTGATTGATTGGAGTAAAGCAACTTCTTCTGTTTTTTGTTCTTACTCTGTTCTTCTTTTCTCCAATGTGTTCGCTCAGTCCTCACAGGCCTCCAAGTCCAGATCAGGATGATGGTCAGATAATGTTTGATGTAGAGATGTCAAGCCCAAACGATCATCAGGTAAGATTAGTCAGTTCACATGATCAAACTAATCTTGGTTATTTTTGTTTTGCCATTAAGACCAAATTGCTTCACACGTCATTTTTGCAGTCAGAAGATGATGGTCCAGAGAAGGAGAGAGAGGAAGATATTGTGACAAACAAGGAGGTAGATTGGGTTTCTGATTGGTCCAGCAGACCAGAAAACATTCCACCAAAGTAAGCCAACTACATCCACTGATGGTTGCCCATAGTGTTACTTTAAATGTCAGTTTAAATCATTTTTATCAAGTGAATTATTCGATTTAACTAATTTATTGCTTCTTTCAGGGAGTTCCACTTCAGGCACCCCCGACGTTCAGTGTCTCTTAGTATGAGAAAGAGTGGGGTTATGAAGAAAGGCGGCATCTTCTCTGCTGACTTCCTCAAAGTCGTCATCCCTTCCTTATTCATCTCACACATTCTTGCTCTTGGCCTCGGGTAAGTCTGAAGTCACAGCACCTTTAAGCTGTATCTCAGGAGCAGGACCCCACAGTCCAAATTTGTCCATACACGACAACAATGCCTGCTTGCTCACATTACTATATCATGCAATAGACACCCATATTTTGTTATATGCTGTTTTCATCTCAAAATTGTGGAAATAGATCCAGAAAGATTGCATTTTTTTAAATTTGATTGGTTATGTTTTTCTTAGGGTATACATTGGGAAGAGAATTGCCACAGCCTCCACCAGCTCTTACTGAATAGAAAACGAAGCAGTGCCTGGATGTGATGCTCTCCTGTCTTCACGTCATACAAACATCCTCCCGTAGTGACGCCGTCATCTCCTCCCCTGCCTTGATTGTACACCTCATTCTAGTTGTACTTATTAAAACACAATATTGTATCCCAATAGTTGTCTATAACTTGAATCCAGCTGATAACAAACTCTTGCGTGAGCTGGCAAATATTAGTCATCGTATTCAGCTGAAAATAAGTGACTGGCGTTTGATTTCAGATGGCTTCAGGGTTTGAGATTTTCTCTAAAATATCAAATTTCTCTGATGCATCACGAGAAATCTGTCCTTCTCCCAAGCTGCATCTCTCTGGTCTCAGAAGGCCAAGATTGCTTGTACCAAAAACATGCGCCATACTTGCAATACAATGTAACTCAATTGGCTGAGATCTTTTTATTGCCTTAACTTTTTGAGCTAAGTATCTGTGGCGCAGTTATTTGGAGGAAAAATAATGCTGCACAGTGGGGTTAGATCTTAAATTCCACACAATTTGTATCATGTTGACTGTTGTGAAGTTTGTCTTTAAAGCTTTGTGTTATCGAATGTTGGAAAGCTTAAACGTTGATCCAATATGTAGCGTCAGAATTTTACAGTAGTCAGTGTTTATGTGTGAGTACATTAAGAAAAACATAGGTCGGATGGTAATTTACCAGGCTATATGCTATATTTGTTTCTCGTTGCCTATGTATTTTTCCTTTAACATAAATTATAGCAGTAATGGCAAAGTGCCAAATTCTAACTTCACCTCCGCACATTGGTGATTTATCTTAGACTGTTTGCTGATTTCATCATATGTCAAGATATTTGAATATGTAGATGTGAAAATAACTCAAGCTGTGACCTGCCCCATGTAATTTCACCTTTTGACATAGTATAACTTCTTTATACATTCTTATTTGATTTCAATGTGTATTATATCTTAGCAATGTTGCAGTTTTGTTTTTAGCAAAAGTGTCAGGGGGAGAAGCCACCACAGAAGATGATGTTTCCAGGGTCCTCATTTTAGAGTGTTTTCTGATTTTATCTAGATTTCACTGTACAATCATTTGAGACAACATTATACAATAAATGTATACAATATCAATGTACAAAACAAGATAAATAGAAATTAGTTTTTGATAAGTAACTGATTGAGTTTGAGAAAAATCAAAGTAAATTCCCGATTTTGATATTATGATAACTTCATAAATCACAACTCTGGGTTGCATCTATTGCAAGCACAATGTGTGTGTGTGTGTGTAAAAACAGTTCAGGCAGTAGCGCTCCACCTTGAAGTTCTGGCAGCCTCTAACCTAATAACTGCATATTTGCATGACTTTGTGTAGATTCATAGTGTTGCTTCTGAAAGGTCAGGTACGACCTTATTTGATCACGTGTACATTGTTGTTGCTACTTTTTTAAATCAATCGACCAAACATTGCTTGTTGGTAGGAAGGGCAGGGCCCTCTAATGTATTAGTCATTCAAGCAGTGCTGAAAATCAGTAGCAAGAACTGAACGGTGTGCTAATATTGTTAGATTTATTGTTGTCATATCGGAAAACTAACATTAAAATGTAAACTTAATCAGACTGGTATGTGGTGTCTTAATTCTTTTCAGCTAAAAATTAAAAATGCTACATTCTCAAAACAAACATTTTTTAAAAGTCTGGATCTTTTGTGTCAAGAGCAAAAGTTCATGCATGTTATTCCTTTTCTAGTTAATTCCCCACTTTCATCCTTATCTCACACTTCCCAGCATATTCCTTATCTTTCAGAATTATTTCACAACATTTCATGCACACATTATTCCTGATTTTGAAGATAATTACCATCTCTTCATTATTTATCCTGTCCCTTTACTTATGTCCAATATTATTATATAAATATTTCAGAATTTTGAGGAGAGTCCTAATTTTGGGAGTAGTTTTTAAGCATTATTGGCAACTTCAGGTTTATTCACAATACCAACGTTTCAAAACAGATCCCCACTCTTATAACCACATGTTCAGGATTATTTTCAATATTTCGCAGTTGCTAAAAACTTTCTCGCATAACTCCAGAATTATTAAATTAATTTCCAATAAACATCCTAATTTCCATCATCAACATCACAGAAACATGGTGCTGTGGCTGAGTAGGGCGGGGCACTGCGCATGCGTGGTGCCTCTTTGTGGCCCATCGATTCTTGGTGCCTGTCTGCTCCTCAGGGACCTAATCTAGCATTAAACACACAACAGCAGTTTTTGAGTATCATCTGTAAGGTTATACTGTGAAATTTGTTCTTATATCGACAAATATCATCAGGTAGCCACAGTTTCCCAGGGCGTCGGCTCCCCAGCGAGCAGAGCATCCATTCCTTTCATTGCTGCTAGCTCGTGTTAGCCGAGAGGCAAAGGGACAGCTGCGGCGGAGGAACCATCAAAATGTCGGGCTACCAGGGGAAGAAGAACATTCCACGAATTACAGTAAGTGTTGTTACGTTTTTATTATCTTATGCCACATTTAACATGTTTGTTACACGAGAGACACCAAAAGCAAACCACCCTGCGCTGTCGTCTCCATTCATTTACAGCAGCATCAGCTCCACGATGAGACTCGGTTAGCACATTAGCCCGTTTATAACCTGTTTAGATTAAGTGCCATTAACTTCACAATTATACCCTGAAAACTGAAGTTTTCTTAGGCCTTAAAGGTTATACTCTTACATTTTATAGAGTTTACTTCTTATTTTTAGCATGTCAGCATCCATCCTGTCACAGGTTGTAGCTTGGTTTAGGAGCAGGTTCATTTTCTCATCATCCTCAGTCCTTCATCCTTCCACCATATATCCTCAGTGGTCTTTATCTTGTCTTTTTTTCCCCCAAAGCTAAACATTTATTTGATTTAACAGCGATTCAATGGAAAAGCTGGATGAAAGGATGATTGACATTATGGCTTCTAATTTCTTTTAATCTCTAATTAACCAAATATATCCAGTTGTATTGAATTTACTGAACAGGACATCAGAATCACTGTCTAGTCAGTTACTTCACAGTTAAGTTACTCGAATTTACTTGAAGCTAAATGTTAATTAATCCCCAAATAATACCCCCAATGGTGATTTTGTAACAAACCTGCTTGATATCAACTCTATGTTTCAGTCGTTGTACTCTGTTTTATATTATTTTGAGATTACATACAGTGAGATTCATTTTCGGAAGGCAAGTTTAAGTGCCTTTTCTAGTTTAGAAGCACCTTTATCTCATTATATGTAGGGTGGATTTGTATGCTAAAATGTGCTCATCATAGATCATATATTGGTATCAGTATATATTGAGATAAATTCCTGATCACAAGAATATTGTTTATATTGGTTGTTATTTTGGCACCAAATATCAGCCTCAAAGTGGCTCTAGTAATAACCATATATGTGCAGAACGCTGTCATGTTTTAAAATGAGTAGAACCTCTTTACTGAAGTAGTTCACTGGAAAACACCCAGCCAAGCCTTTTCTTTAAGCTTTGATCATAAAGCTGGTAAAGCCAGAGTGCATATAGATCTATAAGTATGTAGTATAGTATAAAGTAAAATGAGGTCATTTAAATTAAGATCATTTAAGAACACCCAGCTACGTTGTGAGAACTGGCTAAGGCTCAGAGTCTGTGCAGAACCACTTTTCTCAGAACTTTCCCAGGTTTCCCTCTCAGATAGTGCGTGTTTTCCTGCACTTTGGCCCTGAAGTTGCAGACACAGCATGTAGGCAGCACTAACTGTGCAGTCCTATTGACCTATGACTCCTTGTCCCACCACTTTTTAAATTTGTTCCTCTGGGGACAGAGAAGAGTTAGTCTGTGGGCTCTATGACCCACATAGCCTGGTAGAACTCGTCAGCACACCCACATCCTGTACCATGTCCACCCATTTTGGTCATTATGGACAAAATGTTTCTTCCTGTGGGGTTTGGAGTAAACCTTCCCTTTCATTAGCTGTCTCCCTGCTGAACTCAGAAATTGAGAAAGCGTATCTGTAGGAGAAGTAGGCTAGGCCATTACCCTCCTCTTCCCTCTCATACAGATGAAGCTATTTGTGTCACTCAAGAGTTTTTGCTCTCACTGGAGGCTTTTCATCAAGCCATGATGTCCATGATGCGTGACCCTAAACATGGTTCTGCTTTCTCACAGGATGAAAGTTGAGCGTTGTCACGGTTATACATAGGAGTATACAATATGGATGAAAATCACATGATAAAGTTAAACTCATGCTCATCACATTGAAATGTTTTCATGCTTTGCTAGAAGTAAATGTTATGTGTTTGAGGTCATATTTTGTGACAGATTGTGTTTAAACTTACATGATACATCTAGAGAATGTGATGTATGTACAGTATGACAGACTTGAATAATGAATTATCAGCCAGCCCGAGCTGTACAGATTTCTGTCCAGTCAGCAGCGGTGTATCATCGGTGAAGTGACCTCGAGCAGTTTAATGGCTTCAGTCTGCAGATTTCTCTCTACAGGGAAATCAAATAACTATAAATATGTGTTAACTGGTAATGGATTAATATTTTAGATAGACTGGTGGCCACTAAATGTTTTTTATTATATTTCATTTTTACAGTGTCGCATATTAGGGAGTGTGTGTTTAACAATGTCAAGGTTGCAAACCTGAGTTGAGGCCTAAATTAATGCTTCCACTAAAACAAACCTATATGTCCTGAACTGTCCTGTAAGCTTTATTTCTGATTAGGTCCTTACTTCTTTAACATGTTCACATCATAATGTAACACATCACAACAGAGCAGACTTTTCAGGTGGGAGTTGTTTTTACTCAGTATGCACAGTGGTGCTTCAGTCAGGGAGAGCAGAATTGGATAAATGTGTTTTTTGCACATTAAAGCATTGTGAATGAAAACAAGAGCAATGATATCTGTAATCTAAGTAGGTGGCTAGATTGCATTTATTTTGTTCATTATTAATTTTTACATTTTGTGGGTGACTTGAAATGTTGTCTCCGTCTTGTAGAGTGACCGTCTCCTAATCAAAGGGGCAAAGATAGTGAATGATGATCAGTCGTTCCTGGCTGACATCTACATGGAGGATGGAGTCATCAAGTAAGTTCATTTAGCTTCAGATTCAGTAGATTTGATTTAAAGATTCATTTTGCTGGATACTGAATTTTGTAATCGCATTTCACGTCCAATCCTAGCAGTGCACCCAGAGGTGCCACAAGACTGATGATCCCACACACACACCTCTTACCTTGATTGTGTGGATTGACCCAAATTTCGTCATGTTTATTATGTTTTATAGACATTTTTCATATATATATAATTAACCCTTATTTTATGAGTATATTTTGTCATTTTACCTTCTTAAACACAAAAGCAGACACTACAACGTTTTAAGGGAATGGATTCCAGTGCTCTCTTTAGGCGCTTTACTTGGTCGGACATAATGTGTGTTTTTCTTTTCATCACTCTTTCTCAGGCAAATAGGAGACAACCTCATTGTTCCCGGGGGAGTAAAGATCATAGACGCTCAAGGGAGAATGGTGATGCCAGGGGGCATTGACGTGCATACCCGCTTCCAGATGCCTGACCGAGGCATGGTGGCAGCAGATGACTTCTACCAGGGAACTCGCGCGGCCCTTGCTGGGGGGACGACCATGATCAGTATGTGCCGAATCAAACCGTTTTCAACCAGTCTGTTGATTCTGTTGTGAGGAATGCAACTGTGTGAGCCTTTGATTGTGCGTTTCGGTTGATAGTTGACCATGTGGTGCCGGAGCCTGGGGTCGGCCTGGTTGCTGCTTTCAAACAGTGGCGAGAGTGGGCCGACAGCAAGTCCTGCTGCGATTATTCCCTACATGTGGACATCACCGAGTGGAACAAAGGCACTCAGGAAGAGATGGAGAGCTTGGTCAAGGATCACGGTATGCATGCAGCGGTTTCATCTTAACATCTCCACATACATCAGTGTCTCTGCCCCATCAGTCTCATTAATACAATGAAACATTGTCACTTCTCTATGCCAGTATCTCTCATTAAGAAGAATTTCTTTGATATGTTGCTATTTCTCATTAAAAGCCTCCTCAAGTCAAATGTGTGGTTGTCACTTTAGGCCATTAGCTACAATAGTGACACTAGATTGGGATCAGTTAATTTCTCGGGTGCCAGCGTGGGTGACAAATGTGCCATATTAGTCTGTCTGGAAGCCTTTTGAAGATTAAACTCTTGTGAAATCCTGTTTAATCGAGCACAAAACAATAACTAAACATTTCTGGTTTGCAATTTTTTTATCCTTTTGATTTTACTTTCTTCTTTGCTCTGGGTTTTCCCCCTTTTTGCTCTCTTTATTCCACCCTCGGCTGTTTTCTCTCATAAGTTTTCTATCTTCAGGTGTCAACTCTTTCCTGGTCTATTTGGCTTATAAGGATGTTTTCCAACTCTCTGACTCTCAGGTACGCTGGGTTTATGGGCAGTATTTGTAGGCTCTACACACTCTTCTGAGGTCTCTGTCATTCTTGAGGCTAATTTGTTGCGTTTGCCTCGCCTTTGAACTGACGGGCCTGTGTCGTATTGTTGTAGATCTACAAGGTGTTCAGTGTCATCAGAGACCTTGGAGCTATTGCACAGGTGCATGCTGAGAATGGAGACATCATTGCTGAGGTAACAGAATTTACCAATGATGATTCAAATGTAACTGAATTTCCCTCGGGATGAATAAAGTATCTATCTATCTATCTATCTATCTATCTATCTATCTATCTATCTATCTATCTATCTATCTTCTACCATAGATTGTTATTTTTATTATCAATGAATACATGAATTGTTTAGATAAGTCCATAAAATGTCAAAATAGTGTTTCCAAGTACAAAGTGATCTCTTCAAATGTCTTTTTTTGTC